>PVJI01005614.1:0-94582 GCA_004026765.1 Micronycteris hirsuta
CTGTGCTGTTACTTTAATGAGATTCAATAAAAAATTAACAGACACTTGACAGACAACCTAAGACTGAATCAAGAAAGACTGAAAAAAGGAGAAAAAAATAAAATAACCAGTGTTTCATATATTGGAATTATCAGATATAGGATTTGAATATTGTGATTAATGTGACAGTGGATAATATGATTACAAAATTTTATCAGAAAATAGAATAAAAATCCTGTAACTGGAAAAATAAAACTATTTAAGTAAAAAACTGATATGGAGTAGATTAGAATCAGCAGAAGAAATATTAGTAAACTACATAGTAAATCAATATAAAATATGAAGACTAAAGCGTAGAAATAAAAAATAATAAAAAATAGAAAAATCACTTGCTACATGTAGAATGTGTTAAAGTCTTTTTACATATGTGAAATTGTAATTCAAGCATCAGGTTACACTTTTCAGAAGACCCTAGACAGGGAAAAACACAAAGAAATCCACACCTTCGAAAATCATAGTAAAATTACCATAAACCACAGTAAAAAAAATATCTAAACACCACCACTGGGGCAAAAAAACACATTACCCTAAAGGATCATCAAAATAAAATTGACATTGACGGCTGACATATCAACATAACTGATGGAAGCTAGAAGTTATTGGGATGTTATTTTTTAAATAATGAAAAATTATTTTCAAAAAATAATTTTCAATAAACTAAAACTTTCATTTAGAAATGAGAGCAAAATAAGTATATTGAAAAAATTCTGAAATTCTTGCCACCACACTAAATGAAATAACAAAGAAACACAAAAATAAATAAGTCCAATGCAAACAAGTATATGGAGGAAGTAATGAAGAACTATGAAAAGTTACTAATGTACATAACTATCAATAAATATTGATGGATAAAATAAAAATTATAATTTATATAATGTAGAAATATAATACAAGCCAACAATAGCACAAAAGCCAGAGAGAAGCAAGAGTAGTAGACTTTAAAAGTACTTGCATAGTCTTGGAAACATTAATTTATATTAGGCTCTAATAAGTCAAATATGCATGCTATTATCCTAGGAAACTACTAAAAGTTGTTAGAAAGAAAAATTAAATAATATAAATAATTGACTAATTCAATATAATGCAATAAAGGGGAGGAAAAAGAAACCTAGAATAGATAAGGCAGAGATAAAATAAGTACTAAGATAGTAGATTTATATCTAAATACATCAGGAATTACTTTAAGTGTTCATAGACCAAGAACTCCAAGTAAAAGACAAAGATTTTCATATGTAATTTTAAAACTCAACCAAATTCAATCGCTCATATGATTCTCAATTTATAGAAAATTATGTTAAATAAACATACATAAAAGTAAAATATTAAAAATAAGACATACCACCAAAAATTAACAAAAAGAAAACTGGGTAGCTACACTAATATCTGAAAAAATAAACTTTATGGCCAGAACCAGCAGCATTAATAGAAATAAAAAAGGAACAATATGTTGATTAAAGCATTCATCACTAAGAATACATAACACATGTTTTTATTCATCAAATTAGATGAACATATAATGATGAAATATATTAAAATATATAAAATGATATTTCTTTATAACACAATATATGCAGAAAATTTTACAGAACATAAAGGATATGCAATATATGAATTACATGGTAAATAAACAATCTAGAGAACAGACAGAACACTTACTCACAACAGCTGTGGAGTAAACTTTCTCTCCAGATGCTGTGCACACCAAAAACTAAACACATACTAGTCCTTAAAGTAATAAGTTTCAATAAGTTTAATGGAATTGTATTATAAGCTGTATAAATTCTGAATGCATAGAATTATGAAAAAAGTCCCCTAACACTTGAAAGTTAACTCCAAAAATTCTAAGTATCTATGGTTCAAAAAAAGAAATCATAATTATTGTAGAAATGAAAAGTAAAAATTTTACCTGAATCATAAAGAACATTTTACACAACAGAACTCTTGGGATGCAACTAGAGCCACGTTAAAGGGTAAAGAATGTATTAAAAAGAGGGAAAAGTTACAATTAATGTTGTAAGTGTCCATCTCAAGAACTTAGCCAGAAGTTAGAAAAAGAGTGCATCAAACCAAAAGAAAATAAGAGCGAAATATTTTTAAAGATTAGAAGTCAATTATGTGGAAAACAAACAAACAATAAAAAGTAAGCACAAACACTGATTCTTAGGAAAGATGATATGTTAATTCTCCCTACCATGAGTTTTAAAGGCAAAAGGAGAATAAAAATTACTGATATTAGGGGAAAACGAGCATCTCTAAGTATCCTATATGAATGAAAAAAATATATAAGGTGTTAGCTTACATGACCTCCCTGGTGAATATTCTGTCAAGCATTTAATGAGAAACAATGCCAATATTACATAAACTCTTCTAGAGAATAAAAAAGAAAAGTGGGAACATGTCTCATCTTGTTTTTTAAATGGATAGCATTACCTTGTTCCCAAATTACAGGTCGTTCTCTTTCAGGAATTGAGTTGCAGAGATCCTATATAAAGTATCAGCAAACAAAATGAATAAAAGAGTGATATATCATGACCACAGAGGGTATATGTCAGAAAGTTAATAGTGGTTAACCAGTGTTGTTAATCATATTAACAGAGGACAGAAGAAAAATTATGTAATTGTGCAAAAGGATATTGAAATGGCATTTGAGGGAATTCAACAGTACTAGTAGATTGAATTATCAAAGCATTTACCTAGCCTGATAAAAGATAGCTAATAAATAAAATTTAGTGGGTATTTTGCATTATGTTGAATTTATAAAAGCTACCAGATAAAATGTTTCATTATAAAGGTTCATTCATTGAGACAACAAAATTACATAGACCAATGAAACAAAACAGTGTGTAACACATACGTTCACATACATTAACACTTGATTTTTTTTTGTCAAAGATGACAATGCAGAAAAATGACAAAAATATCATCTTTTTAGTATGTGCTTTGAGTTAACTGGATATTGTTATTAAGAAAGAAGATGATACTTGATGTAATGTGGATCTGACTGTAGAAAACATTTTTTAGGTGTCGACAAGGGAGCACAGAAAACGACAACTCAGGACAGGCAATGCTTGTTAAAGAGGACACACAAAACACCCACAAGGGAAAACATTAGTAAATCTGACCACATTAATAGTTTTCTGTTCATTAAAAAAAAAAAAGAAAAAGGCACAAAGTTAAGCTACCAAAAGGGTAAGATATTTTAATACACCTAAGTGTAAAATATATCAGATCTAAAATATATAAAAAATCTTACAATTAATTTTAAAGATAGGTAAGCAAATAGAAAAAACAGGCAAAATATACTTCAATAGGCTACTTTCTAAAAGAGGAGATCCTAATGACATCATTAGCCATCTGGAAAATTAAAAAAAAATAACACCATAATAAGATACTAATAGGATCAACTAAAATATGTAAAGTTAAAATGATTGATATATATATGTTTACCAGAATGTGAGAAACTTACATACTGCTTTTCAGACTATAAACTGTTACAACTTTGGGAATCTGTTTGGCAGCAATTACTGAAGATAACTCATGACCCAGCAATTCCATGAGTTAGGCATGGACTCAATGGGATTATGTATATATTTGCATCAAAAAACAGTATAAGACTATTTATAACATGTTATTTGTGTTAGATACTGAAAACAATGCAATGACTTATTAACAATTGGATAGATAAATGAATATTAGTTATTTGCAAAACTGAATACAGTATCGAAAATGAACAAATTACCGTGGCATGCAACAACATGGATAGATTTCACAAACAGTCATCAGAGTAATTTGGGAGGTTAGAAATAAAGATATTGATTACATTTATGGGGGAAGGGATAGGAAAAGGCTCAAAGAAATATGAATGTGATATTCTTCATGAAAGTTACCTGGGTGTGTTTTACTTTTAAAATTGACTAAGCTCTAGATTTATGTTTTCTATGTTGCATTATGTCATACAATATAAATAAGTTTGGTTTTAAAACATTGAGGATAATAAATCACTAGAAAAGTACAATATTTCTTCTTCTTGCCCTAATATCCTATCCAAGATCTACATATACCTAAACTGTATTGAGATGTAACAATTTGGGCAAGGTATTCTTGCTTTCTTTATCATGGTATTTTTAAATTTTAATCTCTTAAAGATTAAAGGAGACTACAGGATAATACTTTTATATAACATTTCATCAATTTTTGCCTTTGAGAAGTGTAACACAATGATAAATGAAAAAGAATATGGGTTCTAGTCTTAGATCTGGTCCTTGCTCCATCAAGAAGCAGTCCTTGAGTACAGAGGCAAGGTAATTACCACCTCTAAGACATATCATGTTGAGAGAGAGGGGGAAAGAGGACAGTGATAGCAAGAAGTAGAGGAGTGAGAGTGAGAAAGCAAGAGAGAGAGAGAGAGAATGAATGAATGTTTACTTCTCAAGGTTGCTACCTGGATTAAGGTAATGTATATGTAAAATGATCTAACAAACTGCCTCGTATACAAGTTTTCTCTATACTGCTATTTCCCCAACCTCTCTATCATGTATACTATATTAGTTTCCTTGGGCTGTCATAACAAATCACTAACTAGGCAATTTAAAACAACATAAATTTTTCCCACCGTTTGGAAGGCAAGATGTCTGAAATCAAAATGTCACAGGCTTGGCTCGCTCTTGAGACGCTAAGACAATGTCTGTCCCATGCCTCTCTCAGAGATTCTGGTGGTTGCCGGCATTCTTTGGTATTCCATGGCTTATAGCTGCATCAGCCTGGTTTCTTTGTCTTTGCAGGGCTGCCTTCCTGTGTCTCCTCTGTTTTCAAATCTCTCTCTTAGTATACGGACACTAGTCATTGCATGTAGACCCACTCTGATACAGTATGACCTCATCTTAACATGATTGCATCTGCAAAGGCCTCGTTCCAGATAAGGTTACATTCATAGACACCGGGAGGGTAAGAAATTCAACATGTCTTTTTAGGGGACACAATTCAACCCACAACATATATCAAGCAGGCATTAAACTAGGGGAAGTTAAGAGATTTGCCTATGATACTAAGCAAACTAATAACAAAGCTAAATTAGAAAAATGTCACTCAGAATCCAGTGTTTCCTTTAATATACTAAGCCAGTATATTTTCATGAGCACATTTTCATGATTCCAAAAATACACCTTTAATCTGCATTGTAGCTATTCATCTGCTTGATAATCCTTGGCTGGATTTAGAACATGTAAATAAATCTTTTAAAATGTTGAACTCAGAGAAAAATAACACATGAATGTTAAATTGGCAAATTGGCAGCCCGTGCACCATTGCTAACCAGCAAGGAAGTGTGTTTTGTCCTGCACCGTGTTGTGGTTGTGGGAGTTATTACTTTTTAATGATTTAAGATTTTAAAAATCAAAAGATTTTACGTAAACTTCCAGATTTCCAGCTGCTATTGAAAAATCCCATGCTCTGCCAACCCTGCACCTCCATGGCCACGCGTGGCTAGAGCAGAGGAGTGGCTGCCCTGCTGAGAGAATCGTGCAAGTTTTAGTTGGCCACAGAGTCACCCAGGCCTCATGGTTTCCCCGTTCAGTTTCCCTCACTCGTGTGTGATGTACAGGACTTTCTTCGCCACTTCAGTCTGCTGGCCTTGATCTAGAGAACATTGCATTGCCTAGTCGGAGACTGCGGTCTCATTCAATGAGATGTCGAGAGCAAGTGCATGAGTATAATTTAGGGTTTTGTTCATTTACATTTTATTGTTGTTTTTCCTTCAGCAAGAGCAAAGATCATACAAAAATAAAACTCTTGTCAAAGGCCTAAATTTTTTTTTTTTGTGGGAAGAAGTAGGTATTATCACTCAGATTTAAGTTCCAAAGAAGTATATCTAATATCTACCATTTTGTTTATTGTTAACATACTTAGCTCTGTGTATGTATATATTTATATGAGTATATATTTAAATGATTTTATATGTATAATTAAATGAAATACAATATTAAACAAATGCAGCAGGAAAAAAAAAACTATTTTAGGGTATTAAAGGTAAACACAAAAAGAGAAGGACAAGGAGAAAACCCTGAATAAACAATGAAGCTTGAAACTATATTTAAAAAAAGGGGGGTAGTGTGAAAGTGATAAGAATGGGAAACAAAGAAACAAAAACAAAAATAAAGACACAAGATGTGTTTAAAAAGCTAACCTCAAAATGTTCCAATAGCCACCACAGAAAATTGATTTCCCAGCTTTCTAGGGGCAGAATTAGGTGGGATGAAGCAAAGATACACTGAGGCTCTGAATCCGACTGGCTTCTCTAACTCTAAGCACAATTCTCTTGCTCTTTCCTCAAAAGCCACAGTAAGGGAAATTAAGCAGGTCTGGTGAAATTAAAGAAATAACTGGTTGCGGAAATGCAATAAAAATAAGAGCAAAACTAGTTTTGAATGAATCAGAAAATTTCTTTTCTGGAGTCTGGCCCTTGAAAATGGAAGGGATTGACTTTAGGTGAGGGCGGGAGGAGGGACAGAAAAGGGACAGAGTTCAGGTGTAAGAGTTCTTACACGGGATAACGAAGATGCCTGAAGTGTGCAGCTAACTAATCACCCAGTGGGAGAATTAAAGCCCCAGGCAGGGGCTTCTCACAAACTTATTTTAGTAGCTGCCAGTTAACTTCGGAAAGGCTGTTTGTCATTGTGGGGGAAGGGGGTGGGAACAGGCAAGACAGGTGTTAGAGCTGCCCTAGATTTAAAGGCACTGCCCATCAAACTCGCTGCAGGGCTCTCCCGTCGGAACCTCTCTAGCAGGTGCATCATTTTGAATTTATCCACTTCTCAAGTACCTATTTGCTTTCTCTACTGCAGCTTGATACCTTAATAATAATTATTTTTTCTAAAATCATGTTCTATATTCTGATTACTGAAAATTATATACTCATGTGAAAGTAGCCTAATTTTACTATGCTAACGTTTTTTTTTCCCCCCTCGATGGAGTACACAAGTTGTTAACATACTGAGTTGGCTTATTCCTCAAACTTCATGGGAAATACGTGGGCTTTTTCTATATGTAAATGCCAGTATGTTCATTCCAGTTTGTGGTGAGACCAAAGCCCTAGACCTGATACCATCCCCTTGCATTTAAAAGTTTCTCTTGGTGTGGTGGTGAAAATGAGGTTTATACAGAAGCATGTTCAAGAACTATTTATCAATTTTGTAACTATAAAACTTATATTTGTTTATTAAAGGAAACTAGCTAGATACATTTAATCAGAAGCCAGATAACAAGTTATATTTATTATTAAAATAAATAAGTCATAAACTAAATAACAGCATTCCAATTATTCAATAATGACACTGTAATTGGTTAGAGGAATTCACTATTAAACTAAAATTTAGTTGAGAATATCATGTAATCTAATCTCTCCTGAGTAATACCATTATTACAGTAGAAAAAAATCATTCCATTTCAATCACCTATTCACAGCAAAATAGAAAAATTCCCTCAGAGTGATAAATCTTATTGCTCTTTTGTTTATCTTCATAAGTGGAAAAGTATTTAATACATATCAACTCATATTCTCTCTCATTATTATCATGCATTTCTTCTTAAATCACTTATATTAGTAAAGCTAAAACCCCCTTCCAACTTGTGATCAGTCTTAGAATTCATGGGTATCTCAAAGCCTTTGCCTTAATGTTAATTGAGAAAGAAGGTGTTTACACTGATTTCCTAATGTTAAAGCCCAAGCTATAATTGCAGCAATAAACCCAGAGTCTCTCTGTATTCATTTCTTCATCAAAAATGTTACCACTTAGTTTATTTTTTGTGTGGAGTGAGTTCCGTGTTGGAATGCTCAGTAATATATAATACCTTATGGCAACATGTTTGTTTATGGTGATCCTGAGTTTTATATTTGTTGTTGCAAAATGTTTACCAGATTACAGCATGAGAGAGTATTTGTTTCCATAGTGGGGTTGTCAGAAATTTTCCCAATTAGACGTAATCATAAACAACTACCTTGATTTCACAATGATCTAAGTCGTTCTGAGTGGTAGCAAGGGGTAGGAGTTAAAATCCTTCGTACATTACTGTAAGCCTAAAGTGGTAGGTTCTCTACTCCAGGGGTGCCAAACTCATTTTCACTGGGGGCCACATCCGCCTCGCAGTTGCCTTCAAAGGGCTGAATGTAACTTTAGGACTGTGTAAATGTAACTACTCCTTAACTGTTAAGCAAGAGCTTGGCACTGCTGCTGGGTAGAAACAAGGTGCTGGGCCGGATAAAACAAGGTGGGGGGCCGGATTTGGCCTGCGAGCCTTGTGTTTGCCACCTGTGCCCTAAGGAGATTTGATAGGAATTCATCCTAGTATCCACCTTTCTAGAATAATATGAGAATTTTCTGATAAATGATAAATTGCCTCAAATTCAGATCTATAAGAATCATTTGACATTTTACCCACAAACAAACAAAAAAAATGACACTAACATTAAAAACACCTCACCTGCCCTGGCTGGTGTAGCTCAGTGGATTGAGTGCGGGCTGGGAACCAAAGGGTCCCAGTTCGATTCCCAGTCAGGGCACATGCCTAGGTTGCAGGCCAGGTCCCTGTGAGGGCCATGTGAGAGGCAACCATACATTGCTGTTTCTCTCCCTCTCTGTCTCCCTCCCTTCCCCTCTCTCTAAAAATAAATAAAAATAAAATCTTTAAAAAACAAAACACCTCACCTGTTTTCTTTAAGCTATTTCGTATAATATTTGTCATTAAGGAATAGCATTAAAACATTTCAAAGTTGACTGTTTAGTGTCCTGGATTCCTCTTGATGAAACTCATAGAAAGAAAAAAGGAAATTAACATTTATTAGCTCTTAGAAAGAAGAAAGGAATTAACACTGATTCGCATCTGCATTGTGCCCAGTGGTGCGCTGGGGTGCATTTGATCATTTGATGAGAGGTAGTGTTAAGATGGTTAGGATCAGTGTTGAGTTTCTTTCTTTCCTTGCACTTATACCTGCTAGTGTGCCCTTGACTGTTTTCATTACTTTCTCTATGCTTCGCTTTTCTCTTTGGTGAAATGAGTGAAATCCTAGAATCTACCTCAGAGGGTTGTTGTGAGGGATAAACTAAGTGAATGCATGTAAAGCACCTGCAGCCCTGTTTGGCACGGCGTGGGCACTGGACCTGAGAAACTGGCACCCTCCTCATCAGGTCTAATAAAGTGAGGTGCCGTTATCCCCATTTTACTGAGGAGAAAACTATTGTTCAGAGTTGAAGCAATGTATGTGGAAACAACATTGAAAGTTATACTTGAAAATAAAGTAAGAGCTTTTATCACCAAATTATGTGATTTTTTTTCTCTATTCTAATCACACATTGATAGCTTTCCCTCTGCAACACATAATCAAGTCCCTCAGTTTAGACTGTGTGTTGCGTAAGGGAGTAAAGGGTGTGTACAGAGGAATTATTGTTTCAAAACTTATGCATGAAGCAAAGAATGTTAACATGTCTTTGAATCAGAAAACCATAGAAGACAGACTGAGGAAAGCCATGAGCCAGTGGAAACACTGTGTAACCTTACTGAAGATAATATCAAAATTTACAAAGGCAAAATTAAAAAACTAAATAATTGTTCACATCATAAAGTTTAGAGGCAATTAATGATTTTTCTAAGAGTCCAAGTAAAGCACAGTGTGTTGACTCTTAAGAGTGACTCTAGAAATCTTCTGCCAACATCGTAAGATTCACTGATGAATGTACACACAAGACTTTAAGGACATCATGGAACACTTTTAGATTCAATTTTTAAAAATGAGCTGTCCATCTCACTTCCTTTTGCAATAAGCTTTACCTCTATACTAGAGACATTTGGGCATACCTTGTATGTGATTTGCTCTAGAACCTATTGGTAAATGGTAGGAAAATTGAAAAAGCCTCTGAAGTAAGTAGATTACATACACACACACACACATTTTTGGTCCAAGTTAACTTAATGACTACAAACCTTATAAAAGTTATTTTTTGAGATTTACCTGTATGTCATTTAAAATTTTTAAATCATGTTATTACTTTATTACATTCTCAGTGAAACCCTGTGGAATAGGTTGGCAATCACTAGAATCTCTAATTTGCAGTCAAGGATTCAAATTACTTTCATTGGGTCAAACAGAACAGAGTGGATTTGAAACTAATAAAAATGGCTGGTATTTACTCAACACAATTCTAAATAGTGCATGTCCATTTATTATTTAATCTTCATAGAAACAGATGAAATGGGAATTATTACATAGCCATTTCACAGATGAAATGACTGAGTATCTCAAGGTTACATATCTTACCCAAGATCACAGCTAATAAATGGCAGAGATGGAATTCAAGTCCAGGCAAAGTGATTCTAGTTCCCACACATTTACTCTCTTTACCACACTGCCTTTCTGAATGCAATACAAACAATAAAATGCGTGGTTCATACCTGCATGTTATTTAGATTTTTTTTACAAAACCAGTAAAAGTATAAACAAGCTTATCATAGGTATGAGTTCTGGTTTCTTTGGAAGGAAATGAGTGTTGCATTTGGAATGTATATTATTTCAGTACTCCTGAGTTTGTCTAGTTCTTACAGTCTTGCTTTATAGGGCCTAGAGGCAGAAAATAGTCTTACCTTTATAGCATTTGAGGCTGAAGCTATTAGGTTTGTGGTGTTGAAATAAATATGTCTGTTGTTTCTGTTCTAAGACTAACCCAGGCTAGGAATATAAGAAGGTTAGGAATTTAAATGTTCACAAGACTCAAACTATAATTTAAAGCCACACACTTCAGACTTCTCTACCACCAATTCTGCAAGTTCACTTAGCCTTAACTCCTTTGTCACCAAAGCCAGCAATGCCCACTGGGCATGCCCAGTGAGTGATATGGTTAGAGCCTGCAAACAGTTTCACTCACTCCAGGTTTTACCAGCTGCAAAAGAAAGGAGGAGACAGAGGGAAGAGTTAAACAGGTACAGAACTTGGATGAGCACTCAAAGCTGGGGGATGACGAGATGCTGGCACGGAAACCACCTTTTTAGACAGACTTCTGTCTGGTCTTCAAGTTAGTTGCCGCGTTACCCATTATCCTGTGGGTCCCTCTCACGCCTTTTTGTCACAGCCTAGGCGTATCATGAAGGTATGAAGGGCCAAGTAAGGGGTGGGCAGGAACGTTGGGTCAGGGATGCCAGCGACTGTGTGAGCCTTGCCTGCCTGTGTTCCTCGAAGAGCTGCCGCTTTTCAGGGGTTCCAAGCAGGAGAGCAAAGTGCACAAGTAAAACCAGAGCTCATCTTAAATACTGACTCCTCGGCCCCTCTCTTTTGGCTGCGGAGACCTTCCCTGAAACCCTCCCAGGTAGCCTCGCCCAAATCACGACTAAACCCTGGAAAAGTGAAATCTTCACACAGCTTTCCGTGGGTCTAGCAGGGGCCTGGGCATGCTCAGTAGGCTACTCGGTTCTCTGGTGTTATCTCTCTCTCTCTCTCTCTCTCTCTCTCTCTCTCTCTCTCTCTCTCTCTCTCTCTCGTTGGGTGGGTGGTGACAAGTTACAAGCGCTTGCGGCAGGTCCCCGCCCCCAGGATCGGCCTTCCCGTGCAAGGGGATGAAGCAAACGTAGAAACACCTTGCTCCGCAGCATCCTGACCTGGAGCTGGAGGGGCTGCGCCTGCGGGCCGACCCGCCAGCGTCCCAGCTTGAAGACCGCCTGCCGCTCTCCACGGTACTGCGGAGAGCTCAGCTCCGCCCTTCTCTTTCAGAAGGACAGCACCCCGCGTCACGTAACCCAGCCTTCTCGGGCTCCACCACCGCCTCCTCCTTCCCTGCTCTTTTCCTCTCCTCCTCCTCCTTCTGCTCCCCTCCGTTGTCTGTTCTTCCTTCCCGCACTCCCGGAGATAGACGCTCAAGCCTGACGCCTCTGAGAAGGCAGCGGCAGTCGCCTTATCCACAGACCTCAGGAAATTCGTTTTGACCGATGCATGCTTCAGGCTCAGGCGCGAGCTAAGGGGAATAACGGGGCAGGTAAAGAAGCTCAATTTGGGTTGGGGGGAGGGGATGGGGCGAGGCAAGCTCGAGAAGGCTATCTTTCCCCGTTGTAACCGAGCCAGGATCTGCTACAAATGCACAGGGAAGGATGGGTGGCGGGAGGGTGGAGGAGTACAGATCCTGGTTGTTTTGCATGCAGCTTTTTAAATAGATGGCAAGAAGATGAGATGGTGGAACTGGGGTAGTAACTTAAAGGCTGAATGCAGTGATTTATGAGCCAAAGAAAGAAAACAGGCAAGTTAGAAACCAAAGCAATAAAATGTATCTATTATCTACATCTTTCTTGCTCTTCCCCGTCAGCCGCATGCTGTGCCTATCCTTAATTTCTGTGGTCGACTCCAGGCTCCAAGAAACTGCACTGGTATTAGACATGGAGCTTAGAGACTGGGCGGGAAAGCCAGCGAGAATTTTGGGTGTGAATTGTTATTGATGGACTTTGCAAAAGCTGGGGGGGAAATGATAGGCACTTCTAAAAATTGTCCCAAAATTTTCAGGTTCTTTATGACAGTATATATTGAAGCGTGCATAGAAAGGTGTGTGTGCATGTGTGCATGTGTGTGAGATACTACAAACATATTAAAATAAATGCAACTGCAGCCGATCAGCATACCGTATTGATCCTTACAGTGGCTCGGGAATGGATTTGATTCTAGAAATGAAAGAAAAGATTAATGAGGCTGTTAGTCTGCTTTTGAATTAGAGCGCTTCTTTCTTTGGCTGCAGTAAGGTTGTTTTTCAGATTCTCTTATTTCATCCTCTAATTTGTGAACTGGCAAGGTTTTTCCCAGCTCCTAGAGAGAATCCTCTTTCTCCATATAAATACAGATACTCTCTCACACAACAATGAGCTTCCTCTAAGAACTGGGAGAATCGGCTTGACCTCCCCTGTGGTTAAGAATATATATGTGTGTTTTTCCCACTTGTCCATTCCTTAAAAAAAAAAAAAAAAAAACAAACCCTCAGGTATGCATTACTAGAGGAGTGCAGAAGGGAGGGTGAAGAAATATTTTGTGATCTAGGTAATATTAATTAATTAAATAACCGGCTCCAACTGAGTCTCACATAAAGAATGGTTTTCTAACCCATGAGCTCATGAATGGTTACAAAGCACTATTCTTGATCTGGAAATTCCAGAATTATTTCATAAATGATTAAACATTTGACAGATTCTGGAGTCCCCTAAAAATTAGAGTATATTGGATAATATGCTATCTTAGAATGATTTTTAAGAGCACCTTACATTGGGCTTGGCACAGGAGTAGATAAGATATGGCTGGTGACTACTGATAGTGTGGGATGTCTCAGCCATAATAAATAAGCAACTGAGGTTTTTATTTCCTTTTGCTAGTGGGCAGTGTGTGTGTGCGTGTGTGTGTGTGTGTGTGTGTGTTGTGTTTGTGTTGAAAGAGGGAGAACCACTCATCAATTTCATCTGGGGAGGAACTTGAAGTGGGATCCCCTAGCTTGGTGGCTCTCAGCTGACACCTGTAGGGATTGCTCTGTACTGAAGAGAAATGCTCTCTGCTCTCTCCATGGAGAAGCAGCAGCACAATGCAGTGCCATAAATTACTGCTAGTTTCATCTTGTAGGGAAAAAAGTGTTAATTGGATAGGGAACTTCCTTGTCCAGGCAATGAATTGGTGTGTGTGTGTGTGTGTGTGTGTGTGTGTGTGTGTGGTGTGGGGATACATGTGTTTGCGTGATGTGACTGGATTTTACATTTGTGATTTTTTTTTTCAAAATGTGAGAGTAATATTGTGTGGATAAAAAGACTTTTAAACAACTCTATGATTTCTGTACCATTTCAAGAACCTATCCGATTAGAGTTGATTTAAGAGTTGGTATAGTGAGTGATTCAAAGGTGTGATTTTAAATGCTAGCATCCTAGAGCCATATCAGCTACAGTAACACACATGCCAACTGCTGTTCTGACCACACAGATGCTAAGAGCTGACAGCCAGATGAGTACTTGAAGAGGAGTTAAGATCACTCGGTGTTAGACAAATTATTAAATGATTTACACATCTGTAGAGGAGTTAATAATATGGCAATTGACACATAAATGCTGTCAAAAATAGATATCTGACTCCAGTTAGATGTTTTCTCCTATGATAAATTATTCCTTTAATAAAAAGGAGGAGACTACTTGTTTGAAATTTTAAAAGGACTTCCAAGAAACTATCAATAGTCCTTCTCCCTTTGAGAAAAATACAGTGGTAGGAATGACACAAAAATTCAAGCCAACAGTTTCCAGGGGACAGTTTAATCTGCTTTGCCTTTTGTGAAATTAGCTCTTAGCTGAGATTTGAATAGGTTGTATTTTTATTGTCCATGTAACTAGTACACGATATAAACAGAAGTCCTTAAAACAGCATTTTTTTCACTTGTCTTCATATATTTTAAAAATAAACTTTCTCGGAAAAAGTAAAAGATAACCATAACCAAATCTCTGTGAACATCCGAGAGGGCTACCTAGTAACAGTTATACTTATAATAAACTACAAGGGTGTAACGGGTGACTGTAAGAGTGTGATACTAACTATTGGAACACAGCAGGTCTTACTTGTAGATCAGGACAAATAAACTCCTTCCAATAAGGTTAATTCTGGTTTACAGCAATAGTTATATACCTGGTTTCTGAGCTGAATAATTATTTATATGTTACTATGAATGACTTTAAAACTTTATTTTAATTCTCTGCAGATTTCTGGGTCCTTATAAAAGAAAAAAATATATAACCAAAATGCATCACCAACACACAACCAATTGATTTGCTGACATTCTAGCTTGGCCTTGCAGAGGTGGAGAGAGAAGCAGCGCTGTTGTGATTTCCACATCTAACAGCTTCTGGCTATTCCACAGCTTCTGGGTCTGAACCCTACTGCTGGGGAGGGAAAAAGAGAAGGAAAGTACAGCCTGTGAGGTCGTGCACAAGGAACTCTTCTCCGACTACAGTGGCGCTGGGAGTCCATGATATGACAGAAGCAGCAGGCCTTTGAAACTGTACCGGGCTTGATGAGTGGTGCTCTCAAGTACAAGGAACCACTTTCTCCCTTCTGCTCGACGCACTTCACCTGGAGAAGGCATTCCCAAGCATCCAAAGATTCTGGCTCATTGGTGGCTCCTTGTACTTCCCCGATAAGTGTTTACTTCTTACCTGACTCTAACTGCTTCCCTTTTGCCGGGTACCACTGATACTACCTGGCAGACGATGATTATTTGAGGAGTGAAGCATCTGTTGACATCATCGATGCCCTTGAACTGGTTCATTGGACTCAAATGGATGAGTGATTTCCCTTGACTTTCTGTTGACGCCTTTTCCAGAACGTTGCTTCCAAAGTGTATCCTCCTTTTGGTTTGGACGTTTTGTGGCTGCCCTGTACCACTGGGGTCTACATTCTCCAGTTGGAAGGGGACTACAAGGAGAGAGGGAGGGGTTGCTGGAAGAAGAAGAAGAAAAAAAGAACTAGATAAAGGAGGGTGCACCCCTCCCATTCCTGCCCAGCCCCCTACCCCACTTACTCCTGGACCCTTATTTCTGCATCACGGTGTCCAGGACGATTTTGACCCTGTCGGCCCCGGCACCCCCCCGCCGCACCCCAGCTCCGAGCATGGGGACGGCGCTACTCCAGCGCGGGGGCTGCTTTCTCCTGTGCCTCTCGCTGCTGCTCCTGGGCTGCTGGGCAGAGCTGGGCAGCGGGCTGGAGTTCCCGGGCGCCGAGGGCCAGTGGACACGGTTCCCCAAGTGGAACGCCTGCTGCGAGAGCGAAATGAGCTTCCAGCTGAAGACGCGCAGCGCCCGCGGCCTCGTGCTCTACTTCGACGACGAGGGCTTCTGCGACTTCCTGGAGCTCATCCTCACGCGCGGGGGCCGCCTGCAGCTCAGCTTCTCCATCTTCTGCGCCGAGCCCGCCACGCTGCTGGCCGACACGCCGGTCAACGACGGCGCCTGGCACAGCGTGCTCATCCGCCGCCAGTTCCGCAACACCACGCTCTTCATCGACCAGGTGGAGGCCAAGTGGGTGGAGGTCAAGTCCAAGCGGAGGGACATGACGGTGTTCAGCGGGCTCTTCGTGGGGGGACTGCCCCCTGAACTGCGCGCCGCGGCGCTCAAGCTCACGTTGGCCTCGGTGAGGGAGCGGGAGCCGTTCAAAGGGTGGATTCGGGACGTGCGGGTCAACTCCTCGCAGGCCCTGCCCGTGGACAGCGGCGAGGTGAAGCTGGAGGACGAGCCGCCCAACAGTGGCGGCGGGAGCCCCTGCGAGGCAGGCGAGGAGGGCGAGGGCGGGGTGTGCCTCAACGGAGGCGTGTGCTCCGTGGTGGACGACCAGGCGGTGTGCGACTGCTCCCGAACCGGCTTCCACGGGAAGGACTGCAGTCAAGGTAAGGCCCGACGCCTGACCCACCCCACTGGGGCCTCGGCTTGGGCAGGGCGCGGGGAGGACGCGCGAGGTAGGCGGGCGGGGCTGGTGCATGGGGCCTTCCTTCTCTGGACAGTGTTGCAATGAGCTTCCAGGTGAACATCTGTTTCTGGCCTCTCTGCCTCCTCACCTCCCACAGCTCCTCCGTTGGCATCCACTTAATGGATGAGCTGCCACGTTTCCAGGTTCACTTTCCTCCTGGGAGCTCTTTCTACCAGGTCTACTTCCGACCGCGTGGCTGGTAGGATGACCCGCCCTCCTCGTTCCTTGGATTCTTTGCGGGGCTGCTCCCTGTCTTCATTGGGCCATGGCCCACCTGAGAAACTGCTGTGCTTTCCTCTGCCACCCTTAAGTCCGTAATGCACAGATTTCCCCCATTCGATGCAAACAAGCGTCTAGATAGAAGATTGGGCACGCATTTGGTGAAGAATGAAGTGCACGACAGGTGCTCCGTGGTTGAGAATCCCCACGCAGTTACTCTTGGTAAAGGACAAGGGAGACTCGTGAACACTGCTGTGGCTTTTACAAGTACAGGGTGAAGTCCTGCCCCTGGTTGTGGAAAAACAGGGGGAGGAGGCATGTGAAGATATTCTTGATTAGAAGGAGGGTTCTTGGAATTAATGTTAACTTCTAGGTTATGACCAAGGCCAACATTTGCCAATTTACGTAAAATTATATGATTTCTGTGGTTTCTTAAGTGGGAGACAGGCCAGCTAATGTTTAGAAATGTTGGAGATCAAATAGCATTTCTCAATTAGCAGATGCTTTCAGGAGATAAATAGTAGAGAAATTTAGATGTTTCTGGACTGGGAAGCTAATAAACAGAGGATGCATATGAAGGACTGCAAGAGATTATCTGAGGATATTCAGCTAATGATATTTAACTGAGTAGTGGAGGCCACGTTGTAATTTCTGTTGTTCTTAGGGATTGAAACAGTGTTGAATTTAAAATAAAATCAGATCTATTTTCATCCTATTATAAATACAATTCAGTCATTAGTGTGTTCTCTCCAATGTTGCTATGTGACAATGATCAAGGAAAAATATAGTGTAAATACAGGAAAGCTTATGAATAGAAAGTGAGTGATAATGAAAACAATCAACATGGGTATATCTGTGGCTGAGCAGGCGAGAAGATATCAGGGTTTAAAGCAGATAGCTTATGGGTCAAGTCAAGGCAATCAACACATGGGTAAATGGCATTTAAGGCTGAAATTTAGTAAGAGGTGAATTATTAAATCTGATTTTGAAAGCTATAGGGACTAAGCTCAATGTATGCTTCTATATTATTGTATAATGTCTACTGGGTTTTTTTGCTGACAATGCTAAGGGGAACTAGCCCTTGTAAATCTTATTAGACTTGACAGTTCTCTCTCACCTGACTTTAAGAGAAATGAAGGCTTGATAGGATTTGTACTTGTTTAAACAGCAAAGGGAGATAGGAAGAAAAGAGCTGGCCACTAGGAAAGTTCATGGGTTGATGAAAAAAGTAAAAGGTTATTTTCTTGTTCCGTCTTCAGGAGGGCTTTTGTTTTCACTATGTTTTTGCTCAAGCCATTATAGATGACTGTGTATTTCATGATTTACACTGCATTTCAGTTTGGCTAGTAAATTTCCATGGATTCAGCCTCAGGCTTTGTAGTTACGCTTTACAGAAATAAAACAGTACATGTTTCCCTCTACCAAATCTAACTCCATTGTAAATCATGAAAAAGATTGCTCCATGTGATGATTTGCAGTGATATCATTTGAAGTTGCATGCCTCTACACTGATTCATAGAAATGCATTAAAAATGAACATTATTTTGTGGTAAAAATCACCTTAAGTATCCTAATGCCACTTTAAAATACAGAGCAGACAATTTAATGAAGGACACATGAGGTATGACTTCCTTCCTTAAATTAGGAAACAAATAAGACACAGCTTCTTCTCTTCGGGAGGGTGTTTTAAATGAAAATTTTAATTTTCTGTATATTTTTAATGTAGAAATACAGGTATCATGCATAATCAGGAGTAGTTAAGAGTGGAGAAAGCATGGCAACAGTAATATGTTGAAGAGAAACAGATTAGATGTCTCAGAAATGCCTTTTATTTTGCAAGTAGATAGCTTTTTCCAGAAGATGAAGAATTTGGAATTACCACGCTACATAATTGAACAGTACAGTACCTGATGCATAAGGTAATTCAACCCAGAAAAGAAAGTCCATTGGGATTGTTCTGGAGCATTAATTCGTTTTGAAAATTTGAGCTTAAACTGGAGTGCAAAGATCACCACTGGTCACAAAAAGCAAACAAAAGACTGGATTCCTGCGATTATCACACAAATGGGAGATGGGACTGATAAAGTCAGGCTCTTTCTTCCCAAAAGGATTGGCTCCATTTTGATTATTTTCCCTGTTTCATGTATGTCAAATGACTATTAAATAATTAATTGAGAATTGATGTGTCTCCCAACACCAATCATCTATTGATGGCTAGGGATAGATGATTTCTATTCAGATAAAGTATAAACAAAGCCCTGCTCCTAGCCAGTATTTACACTGATTGCCAAATTCTTTTTAAAAACAAATTTAAAAACAAGGAAATCCACATTCATTAGAGAATTTAGGAAAAAAAGTTAACAGCAAACATTAAATAAAATTTAAATGATGTCTGGTCTCAACTACAATTTGTTAAATAAAAATGTCTACTTATTTTAGTCGCCTTCATATTTAAAATACCATAAAACTACTAAAAAGACAGCAACACCATTCTCTTCTCCCCTAAGCCCCTGCCATGGCCTGGAAGCCTCGGATGTCTTCAAACAATTTAGGCACCTGTGAATTTCTAGAGTATTTTCATTCATTAATTCATTTTTATCCTTACCCTATTTATTCAGGCCTAATGAATTTTACTTATTTATTTATGCAGTCCTGGAATGAGGACAAAAGACAGGTTAAATGTCATGAACAAGTTAATGGCAGAGCCTGGGGAAGAGCACAGACATTTCTTACTGAGCCCTGTGTGGCGTGTCTGTTGAATAAGATTTCTGGTTTATTAGGGTTGATACTTTTTCAGGTCCGTGCAGTAATCAAGAGGAAAAAATTACACACACACACACACACACACACACACACAAATGAACGATGGAAAAGAACTAGCTTATGCATCACTGTGTTCTTTGACCCCGAGAGTCAGCCTCAGAACTGAACTATTCAAGAGTGTCAATTTCCTAAATGATGGATGCTTATGGGGCACATGGCTTCTTCAGTGACTTATACTCATCTAAGTGCCCCAGGGCCATTATTACTTAATACGTTTCAACTTAAGAGGACTAATTGTTTCCTACCAGATTAAAAGAATTAGTGAATTTGATGATATCCAGTTTAAAAATGAGAATAAAAGACTAATCAATGAGAAATTAAGTTAAACCCAGGGTCAGGTATAGGAAACTTTCATACTGGACTCGGAGTGCCTCTTTTATTTACATTCCCTATTTAAATGGCCATACACACATATAGATTGTGATGGTTGATTGCTTAATATTACTAAACATGGCAGTGTGATAAATGTCATTTAATAAAGCCTCTGCTTCCTATGACTTTGCTAATATGACCAGATAGACAACCATATTCACTCATTATTTTACTCATTCATTTCTTTATTCAACAAATATTGAAAGCTTTGTGTGCACATGAGTGCTAGACTTAGGCAGGAAGATAGTAAACTCTCAGAAATGGTTCCTTCCTTCAGCGACCTTGTATTCCAGTGAAGAGGCACAATAATGTACAAAAATAAATACCTGGACATTTAAAATGGTAGTATGTATTTTGGAGGACTGGTACATGGTACTGTGACAACTTAAAATACTGTGAACTGACCTAATCAAAGTAGGTTTTCCTGAAGAGTAATGTTTAAACTAAAATCTGCAGGAGAAGAAGAATTCACTAGGTAAGGGGAGAAAAGAAATACTAGGTACAGAATCCTGGAACAGGAGATGACATGGCACGTTCAAGCTACTGAGAGAAGTCCCTTGAATATGGAGCTCTTAGAGAGAGGAGGGGGCCAGATCCTGTGAGGCCTTCTAGAGCTACCCAGGGATTCTAATCTTCATTGTGAGAGTGGTTTGGAAAAGCAATGGAAGAAGTTTAGTGTGGAAGGTGAAGAGGAGGATGTTACTATTAAATTTATGTTTCAAAAATATCACTCTGGCTACAGTGTTAGAACAGATTGATAGGGGGCCAGAGGGAAAAGAGAAAACATTATTTTCTGTTTGTCAGTCAACAACATTTGTTAAGCACCCACTGTAAACTGTAGACAGAATTAGAGCACATAGAGAAAAAACAAGATTCTTTCTCGAAGGAAGTTAGAATCTTTGTGAGTTTACTTATGTGCAGGAATCTTAGGCCATTCATTGTTTGGAACTCTTTGGTTCTACCTGTAAAAAGCATTGTCAGAGCCCTTTGTGTGTTTCGTCATGTGGTTTCTCTCGGATGTACCCACTGAATCCATGGGCTCCCGCAGCCCATTGGTAATGTCATGATTCATTATACCCCTCAAGTATCCTACCAAACATGTCTTTCTTTTGATAATGTGTATTGGTTGATTGATTCTAGGCTTTAAACAGTTTGGTACAATAAAGAAAAATATTATGTAGGTGCTTACAATCTTTGTCAGGTTAAAAAAAATTACGCATTTACCATATAGGTAGGTACTAGACAAAACCATTTAGAGATTTTACCAGAGTTTTGTTTGAAGTCTACTATTATAGGAGAAGATGGATCACCTGGCTGAAAAAGATTGGAGTGGAATGAGGAAATTCATCAATAATTTTGATCTAGATAAAATGTTCTGGGAAGCTCTTAAAGTAGGACAATGAAAGGCATCTATATGGTCTAGCAAAAAACAAAAAAAACTTATCCTGACTATAAATTAGTAATCAAAATTGAGTTCCTATTCTAGAATGCCATGAATGAGCTGGAATGAATTATTTTGAGACTTTGTTTAACTGTTCTAAGATGCAACTGCAGTGTAGAAGTTAAACTGTGTGCACTCTGGGGGCCAGACTGCCTGGTTTCAGTGGTTATATAGCCAAACTTCTATTCCTCAGTTTTGTCATCTGTGAAATTGAGATAATAATTGTACTTACTTTATAGGGATCTTATCAAAATTAAGCAGGTGGCTTCACGTAAAGTTCTGAGAACAGTGCCTGACACATAGTAACCATTCTGAAGCGATCACTTGTTATTTGTTTTCCGATTACGGCCCCCATCACTAGCACCGCTGCTTTTGCTGATACTGTTTTCTTTAGGGGCAGTCTCAAGCAAAATTTGAATATGGAACAGTTTTTTCTCATTAAAATAAATTCTAATGTAATAATAATCTTTGACTAGCCCAAAAGTTTCAACTTATAAAGAAAATAAAATTGTAAAGACAATGACTACTGTGTTATACAGCTTTCCTCAAATGTGTGCCTAGTCATGATTCAAAATATTTAAAAAAATCATATTCTATTTGAGAATTTTTTCTATGATTGAGCAGCCTTTAACACAAAATAATTTGTAAAAACTATCACTATCCACCAAAACTAATACTTTTATGCGTCTCAATCTTATACATTAATAGCAATTTTAACTGTATTTGTCCTAATGTATGGATATAGATATCTAATGGACCTATCCTATTTATAATTTGTCTTTGAGTCTCTCCTATAAGTTAAAGTTATTTATATGTATGCTGCGGAGAAGCTAGATAATATATTTGAGCTTGAAAAGATCAAGCAAGTTATTCTTATAGTTATGGATAGATTATATTTTAGCATAAAATTATATATATATATATATGTGTGTGTGTGTGTGTGTGTGTGTGTATGTATATGTATATATATACCATTGAAATCATGGTCCAGTTTTGGATATCATTAAATGAAATGTGAAAGTTAAACTGATTATTTTTAAAAACCTCCGGATTAACTATAGAGAGGACCATATAATACTTCCGATTTCTTAGCTACATTGCGAGCAATAGGACCCTGAGCCACACTGGTTCTTGTAAATGGTAATTGACCCCATTCTGTATCCCTTTCTCAGTGAACAATTGGTGGCTACCATGCCTTGAGGGTTAAATCCTTTCAATGTGCATTGAAAATTAGGCCTTATCTTAGGTATTCAGGCTTTGTTTTATTATGGAGATGATAAGCCTACTATTAGAAGTTGCTATGCAAACCCTACTTTCAAAAAGTACACAAAGTATTTTTGACATAATTAAAAATAAATCATTTTTACATTCTAAAATTTTTAGTTCATTATGCAAAACCCTTGTACATTTTTTGCATGTTATTTCTCTATAATTTTATGGCTCAGTCCCTTTTCTATTACTTGGAAGTGCAGGAATCAGTCACTTCATGGTCTTTGCTGAATAGTAAGTCTTCAAATGTTTCAATTAGGCTTTGTCAGTTGCTTTAGAACTCTTCAGCAAGTGCATGGCTTTTTGGTTCTCTCTCTTCTGCATGGATTCCATGTATTTCTGCTTGAATATGAGAATAGGTGCAATGCTGTCTCAGATTCTTTTCCTGCCTCATTATTATTTATACAGTGTATGAACATGGAATGTGGCATGGGATCTGGAAACCTAAATTCCAGAGGCGACATTGCTTCTAAATCACTGTTAACAGTCGAGTGAAGCCACTAACGTTCTATGTTTCAATTTACTGAAACTTATGTTTCAGTATTGTAAATTGAGAAACACTTTATCAGACTACCAGTATATTGTGACCTCCTGCTAACTGACCTCACAGAGTGTTTGTGAGTAGCTAATAGATGTAAATCTCAGAAAAACTTGAAAATTTGAAAGAAATGTCCAATGACAGCAGGGAAGATGGCTCTAGGATATTATGAATGTTAATAGTGATAATGCTAAACATGGTTCTGTAAATCTACTTTGGGGTCATTTGAGATCATGTTATGCTCAATAATGCATATACGATTTGGTGGAATTCTCTTATGTATTGATACATCAGTACAGACAAGCTGATTAAAGAGGATATTAGTCCCATGGTTCCTCATGAGTAAAACCTAATGAAATAAGTAATTTAAGACAGCAACTATGTGAGTGCACATTATATGATTCTACTTTTATGAACTTCTAAGCAGACAACTAATCTACGGTGATTATGGTAACAGAGGTCAGAATAGAGGTGACCTTTAAGTGGTATTGACTATAGAAGATAATGGAGCCTTTGACTTGATCTGGATGGTGGTTACATGAGTATATATATTTGTAAAAATTCATTGAACTATACACTTAAAATTTATTTTATGTTTTAAAATATTTTATTTATTTTATTTTTAGACAGAAGGGAACAGAGGGAGAAAGAGAGGGAAAGAAACATCAATGTGTGGTTACCTCTCATGTGGCCCCCACTGGGAACCTGGCCTGCAACCCAGGCATGTGCCCTGACTGGGAATCGAACCGGGACCCTTTGGTTCCCAGCCCGTGCTCAATCCCCTGAGCTACACCAGCCAGGGCTTAAAATTTATTTTAATTACTGTATGTAATCTCTACCTCAAATTCTTTTAAATTATATTTATATAATTATAAATATCATTTTATTATATAAAAATTATATATAATAAAATTCCAAATTATAAAAAAATGTTGCTCAATGAATACAATTGCACTGAATATAAAAATTTTACTTACAAAGAGATCCTTAATGGAAATCCGTATTTTAAAATTTTAGGCAAAAGTCAAATATTTATAACATAGACCCAAAGACCAATTCAGAGAGCAAGTGTATTTATATTTGAGTAAATATAACAGTAAGAAAAGAGAGTATTCTGTTTTAAACACCTGTACAACCTTTGCACTTGTTTTCAATTTCTTGTGTCTTAGTAATGGAAATTAGACATGGGCTCTTATTTTTACACTTGCATCTATCTATTGAGTGCAAGTCCTATCAACACATTCAAGCAGTATAAGTTTTCCAACTAGAACAACATAACTGCTGAAATTCTCAGTAAATGAATGATGAGGATGTTGTAAGAGCGCAATACATTCTTGAATGAGTGATTGGATATTGGAAGGAACATTACTAGTCCAACCATAACTTTCATAATACTGTCTAAATAACAAATATACATAATTTCACCCCAAATATTAGGAATGAAATTATTCAAAAGGTGCACTAGGTACCTCTTCTTTAATTGTGCTCTTACCATCTCTTGAATTTTAATATAGTTTTAAATCATTCTGTTTAGAATCACAGTAGTTATTATAGTTACTATTTACTGTTTACTGAGTGAAGGTCACTGTACAGTGTGTTTTGTTCATCGTTATTTATTCTCACAACATCCTACTTGGTAGGTTTTATAAAATCCCCATTTTATAGATGAAAGAATTGTGGATTAGAAAGGCTAACTTGCCCAAAGTTCCATAGCTCAATGGCAGAGCTGAAATTCGAGCATAGGTGAGCCCACTGCCTCAGCAGGCAACTCTGTCCATTATATGACACAGCATGTGCATTTGACTTAACTAACAGCAAATGGATGATGGGAATTTGTTCACTAATTGCCAGCCTGGTGCTAATTTGAATGGCTGGCTTATAATAAAGGCTTCAGTGTTGAGGATTGTGACAGACCCTTAAGTTCCCTGCCATTTACTAATATCATCATAATAAAGAAAAAGAATAGCTTGTAAGAATTCATCACATTTTGTTTCTATAATTTGCTTATTTACTTTTTTGTTGACCTCTTCATATTATGCTTAATGTGTTGATTCTACTCTAATGTAAGTAGAAGTAAAGCCCTAGAATATTGCATCTAAAGAACATTACAACTAATTCTTTATCTTTTGAATAAAAACACTTATTCACAAAACAAGCAGCTCAAAATTTCTATTTACTTCAGAGGCTGGAGGTAAAGTTATTGAAAATATCAAAGTTCATGGTGAGTCAGCACAAATGTAAAGACCTAGCCCAGCCCCATAAATAGACACTTTGCGAGAGTTGCCGAGTTAGAACATGGTTCTACTGAAGATACAGATGATGGTGCACAGGACGCGGAACTGAAATTATGTAATGAGAAGATAGTGTCTGTTTTTGGAGAAGTGAGTTCGGCTTTCCAACGCATTGCCTAAAATTGAACCCTGGAGTCTGTCTTGGAGTTTACAAAGGTATTCTCTGTGCTATTTCTGGCATATATGAGAAACTATTATTGGAAAGAACTGGGAGGAAATCAAGTCTGACCTAGCAAGCCGAAGTTGCTGACCCAGTCTCTTGTCCAGTTACTTGTGCTCCGACTATCTGGAGCACACTCTGAATTACACTGATACCAAATTACAGGAGCAAGTGCCACTTCAAATAGCACTTCCTCAGGTTGGTTCCCTGGAGGGCTCTGTTGTTTCAAAAGTTAGAAGAGGAACTGCCAAGAACAGTTGCTTCACTAGCATGCTAACATCAGGAGTGACTTTTTATGTTTAATTATAGACATAATGCATTCTGTGTGGATGGCAACCCATAATGGAAGCAGCTACTGTTGTTCGTGACCTAACAATACCTGGCTTTGTATGTGGAACCAGCTAAGCTTAAGTGTTAGTCAGACATTGCTAGATTCAGCAGGATGAGCCACCCCAGGCCAGCAGGGGCAAGGAAATTAAAGACTCATGTTTTTCTTCTAAGTAATGATGTCTCTCTATAATTAAGCGTGCTGGGACTCTCCTTAGGGAAATAGCTGGCATGGCAGCATATAACTATTGTAGGGAAGCTACTGCTCTTCAGCTTCAGCCCTTTATCTTGAATACAAAATTGATTTTTTTAGCAAATAATTTATTTAAAATTATTACATGTGATGCTTAAGGTACTAAATGTTTAATTTATCCAATTAAAAATGCTAGAAAGTAGGAAGTTGTATATTGTGTCTTAAGACCCAAATGCACAATTGAATGTGTAGGAGAATACATCTGTGAGTCCCTATTTTAAAAAATGGGCCAACTTTCTGTGAAAGAAAGTATTGAAGTATTTAAAATAATGAAGCACTTATTTTTAATATATACATGTGTATGTGCATATATGTATTTCACTGCAGAAATATATACCAAAACATACCATACATAAGAAAACCATATAATGTAATCAGAGAAAGTTTTTTTTAATGTCTTGGAAATGGAAATAATGTTAAAATCTTTTAAAATGTATTGGTTAAATATGTCATGAATGTTTTTATGATTCAAAATAGTTTATGTAATATGTATATATTTTTTCTACACAAGACCTAAGAAACCAATAATGTCTATCTTTATAGTAAGACAAATAACTTTGTGTGATTAGGCATGGTATTAGAGATTTTGAGGTTTCTGCAAAGTAGCATTTTCATATTATTGATTAGCGGCATCTCAAATGTTCCTGGTGATTGTGTGAAAAACTAATGGTATTATGTCTTGCTCTAATATTGCTATGACAGTTACCAGGAGTAATTTACTTTGATGGCACTTTATTATTATTGTTATTGAATAGTTATTATTTAACTATTTGTTAAAATGAGTCACAATTATGTTCCAGCAGATGAAAAAAGTTAAGCTTTTTTTTGAAACAGTCATTTTTTAAAGTCAATATATCTGTGAAATCTCTTTTAACAGAGTATTTAGGGAATCTATAACAATTTTTGTTTTTAATATTTAAGTATCATTTATAAGTTTCAGAACATGTCTCATTGGTCAGTTTTTATCATTATATGGCAATTGTTTTGGAGAAATATCATTAATTCTCTCTTCCTGGGGCCTCTTTACTCTTTGCTTTGATTAGAATAGTAGAGTTAAAATAATATGGCTTGCTTTCTTCTAGCACAATTTATATTTTTGCCTTCAAATAACATTTAAAGTTTTTTGTTTTTGCTTGCATTTCATCTGTTGTTTATTCTTCTACTCTCTGCATTGATTTCCTTTATAAAAGTACAGGCAGAGACAGAGCTTCAGGTATTAGAATAATTCTTCCTGTGGGAATAGCACTCTATGACTGTTAGCTGAAAGCTGAGCCCTTTCCCAGAGGTCATTGGAAATAAAGAATGTTGGGCATCTCCCCTTTTCTCAGGCTCCAGACATTATTTATCCTGGGTAAAGTCCTTGTTTGTATGACATAAAAATGTTGTTTCATCCTAAACAGAGACAGTAAAGATTTGGATTGGGACCAAGTATAGTATATTCTGGAATGTCTTCTGCCTATAAGACATGGAGGATGGAAAGATGATGAGGACTCAGGGAATCTTTGATACCTGTTATGTGTAGTGATTGAGAAAATGAGACAGAAGACAGAGAGGGGAACAGGAGACAGAAGAAAAGAAGATGACTGGGGAAAAAGGAGTGTTGGAAAAGAAGATACATTGAGAAAGAGAGAGAGAGAGAACAAGAAGAACTAACAGAATTTGAAATAACAAAATCATTGAGAACTGGTGATTTAAAAACTGGAAAATCACACTTCCGGTTAGTGGAAAAGACTAGATTATGAGGCTAGATCATGGATTCCTTGACTTCTAGCTCTCGGATTGAATTGAAAAGAATAGGAAGAAGAATAAGACAAGGATTGTTATCTACAATTCGGTCATATTAAGTACAGTCATTCTGGAAATGTGTCTTTTTTATACTGACTACTAACAACAGTAACAATAGTAGTAAAATATTATGTAACTCATACTGTGTATCAGGCACTATTTTAAGCTACTTACACAATAATTCATTTAGTCATTCCCACAACCCTATACAGTAGGCGCTGTTTCCTCCTTTTTATTTATTTATTTGTTATTTTACTCTTTTAATTTTTTTTTTTTTTTTTACTTTTAGAGAGAGGGGAAGGGAAAGAAACAGAGAGGGAGAAAGAAGTCATTGTGTGAGAGAGAAACAGTTGCCTCTCACATGCCCCCAACCGGGGACCTGGCCCGCAACTCAGGCATGTGCCCTGACTGGAAATTGAACTGGTGGCCTTTTGGTTTGCAGGCTGGTGCTCAATCTGCTGAGCCACACCAGCCAGGACTATTTCCTCCATTTTACAGATGAGAAAAATGAGGCCCAGAGAGATATTCTTAAATTACCCAAGTTCACACACTAGGATTTTGCAAAGCTGGCATTTGAAACATGATTGCAGTATGATTCTTTAGACCATACCCTAAACTTGCAATTCTCTTTCTTTTTTAATAATAAAGTATAACTGATTATATATCTTCCACATAATATTTTATATATGAGAATCTACCCTGTGTTTAAAAGATGGCTATATAGGCTAATGCAATTTCATTTCTCTCTCTCTCGCTCTATCTCTCTCTTTCTCTCTCTTTCTGTCAGTATTCCATTTAAGTGTTTAGTAACTTTTTGTGGGTGGAATTTCTTTCTTAAATTTAATGAAAAACCTTTCTCCTCTGAGATAAATTAATTTCTTCTTGTTATGTCCTCTGTGGAAATAAAATTTATGTTGTTAGTATCCCCTTGAATTATCTTTATCTGCCTAAGTGAAAGAATGCTGTCTTCACTGAGCTAGAAACGTTTCAGATTCCCCCCGCTGTGCAACTGGTCTGAATTCAGCCGACTGCCCCTAATAGCAGTCTGCTTTATTTATTTTACTCACTATCAACTCCACTCGCTTATGCCCTCCCAAAGGTTAGTTCCCAAAACATATTATAGTCTTCTCAATCTGTTCATCACAGCAACAACAGAGCTGTACTGTCAGTGACTCTTAACCTTTCTTCTTTCTTCTGTCTGACATGCTAATTTCCCATTATATCTTGGAAATGGCATGGGCAGGGACTACAAAAAATCCTTAGTGACTGTAGTTATTTGGTGGTTTTTAAAAAAAGGTCTGTCATTAGTGTCTGTAGATCACGCAGTCCAGAGTTGTATAAAGGGAAAAGTCTTGATAACATTGCATTTGTAAGCAGGAAAAATAGGTCGGAAAAATATGAGCTGACAAACAGAAAAAAAAGAATTTGGACTAAGGAAAACTGGCAGTAGTATTCTGGTCCACAGAGGACTGAGCAATGAAAATGGATTAGAACAAGAGTGTGTTCATCTTGGCATAAGGAAAGAGAAAACAGCATTTGCTTGTAGTTCTATTAATGTGAGAATAGGCCAGCAGAAGTGATGGGGGAATCTTAGTTCCTGCAGATCCTTAACAATAGCTTAGATAGCAAGTGGTAGTCATAAATTGCTTAAGATTTTTCTTATTCTGATCACAGGTATTGGACTGAATGACCTCTAAAATACATTTTCAGCTCTTAGTTATGTAAATAAGGGTACTTTTTGGAAATCTTTTAACATATAAGTCCCCCAAGTTTGAGATGAAGTAGGTTAACTGCCCCGTGCCCCAGATCACCTTCTTCCCTCCCCCCACCCTGCTCCACTGAATACAGGAAAAATTATTTCAAGAGTATCTGAAGTTAAAATTCACAGATGCGTTTGAGTAAAATATGGCACCAACTGCCACAGGACACGTGGCCCATGAATTACTCCCCCAGTTTTCTTAACTTGCTGTCGCTGCACATAGGAGTCCCGGGAATACACTGTGGGCCGGCTCCCTTCCCACATGCTTGTGTTTGCCCTGAGCCAGCTGCCCTGTTGTCCTCTTTACACGGTGGATTGCCCCAGTTTCATGTTCCCTTGAATGTGGCTGAGCTCAAGTTACAGCTCCTGCCTGTACCTCTCATCCTGCAGAGCCAGGGTGCCCTCCAAATACTGAGCCCACCTCCAGCAGGCATGACGCTCCTGCTCCACGGCCTGGCTGCAGCACCTCTGAGTGGTGTTGCTTCCATATCATTTTTTTTTTTTTTAAATCTGTGTCATTACTCTTTCTCGGGGATATTTCCAGCGCTTCAGAGCTATGAGTTTCCAGAGGGGATTTGGGCATTGGCATGGATTCTTCCAATTCATACCAATGAGGAGAAGGATGAGATGGGAAGAGTAAAAATTGGTTTTTGAGTTAATTAAAAAAAGGCAAGAACAAAAACAAAGAAAATAAAACAAAAGCAACAACTGCTCACAACATTAAACTTTGGGTACCCTTTAGTTTTCATGGTGTAACTGGTTCCACAAACCTGAAATCTAGTTTTGTCATTGACCCCATATGTTTTTGTCCATTCATGCATCCATTCATAAGTCCACAGCCACTTACAAAGAAGAGATCATACAGGAGATGAGATGTTTGCTCTTAGGCAGTTCTTCACCTGTGTATTCTCAGAACTCTTGAAGACTGAAAGTTTGGCAACACAAATGAAGATGTTAAAAGCTAAATACAGGTATAAATATTCAGGGATCAAAATATGAATAAAATTTACTATTAATCATACTATATAAAGATCTATAATAAATAGATATAATAATGATATTAATGATGGCCTCAGTTGTAGTAAAAATGAGCCATTTTAAGGAATGTAGCCGTGGCAGTATGCCTATGAAGAGTGAAAAACATATATTCCTTTTAAAAATTGCAGTTAATGGATTGTTCCGCACTCTCACTTAAGTCACCATAATTTTAAATTACTCATCACCGGATTCTTCCATATCAGATGAAAACAGTTTGTGGAATGTCATTAGAAGTTACAGGGGATGGATAGAAAAAGCATTGGATTAACAAATACTGAGTCTGTCATAAACCATGAATAGTCAGGACTCGACATTTTATGTTTTGGGAAACATTGTATTTTGATCAACCACTCACTGCTCTAAGAATTGAAATATGTCACATTCTAATGGAGTAGGCTGGCAGATACATACAATTTCAATACAAAGCAGTAAACACTGTCACAGAGATGAGTATCTAGTCCTGCTAGAAGCCAAAAAATACAGGGACTAATAGCTATGTGCTCTCATTAACCAAGTTCATTTGATTCTATTTATATGCTGTTTCAGGCTCTCATACTCACCCATCAAAATTGTTTTATAATCTCTTTATCAGGTTTCTTAATCCCAGGCAGTATTCCTCATTCTGCCACTTAAAGCCATTTCTTTCTACTACTGGAGTGATCCTTTAAAAAAAGTAGTATTTCTCCTTTGGCTTAAGGTTAAAGAATGCATTCAAATACTATTGGAAATCTGTCACCAGATCTTCACAATTTTCATCCCTTACCACTGTACCACCAAGAACCTTGTGATTTAAGCCAATCATTATTTGTATTATGAATATTCATTTCATTTACATGTTTCAGGACCCTTTCTAGTGGTATTTTTCCAATGCTGAAAGACTTCTGTCCAGTCTCTATTGAGTAAAATTCTACCCATTATTCAAGATCCATCTAAAAAATCTTCTCTGTGAAATTCTCCCTGACATCATCCTCTAGTCCTCCTTGAGCCGATGATGGCTTTGTGTAAATAGCCTTGTTTTTTTTTTTTTTTTTTTTAAGATTTTATTTTTATTTATTTTTAGAGAGAGGGGAAGGGAGGGAGATAGAGAGGGAGAGAAACAGCAATGTATGGTTGCCTCTCACACGGACCTCACGGGGACCTGGCCTGAAACCCAGGCATGTGTCCTGACAGGGAATCGAACCGGGACCCTTTGGTTCCCAGCGTGTGCTCAATCCACTGAGCTACACCAGCCTGGGAAAAATACCCTTGTTTGTGAACTTATTGCACTCAGCACATTTATTTTATTTATTTTTTATTATTTCGGCTTCTTTTTAGGTTTTTTTTTTAGTTTTTAGAGAGAGGGGAAAGGAGGGAGAAAGAGAGGAGAGAAACATCAATGTGTGGTTGCCTCTCATGTGCCACGTACTGGGGACCTGTCCTGTGATCCGGGCATGTGCTCTGATTGAGGAGCGAGCCAGTGACCCTTTGGTTCGCAGGCCAGTACTCAAACCACTGAGCCACACCAGCCAGGGCTCAACACATTTTATTATAGTTACTTAATATTCCATCTTATTTCTTCACACGATTCTTAGTCCCCAGGAGATAATTTATACTTCTACTTATTCTTATATTTAGTCCCCTTTTATATATGTAAAAGCTATCAGACTGGCCCATAGTAGTTCAATAAATATTAGTAAATTTAAGTTCAAGATATTGAGAGAAGACTATTAAGGATAATCATCAAATAAAACAATTACTTTAAAAATGAACACAAATAGCCAGTAAGTGTAAGAAAGGAAGCTTCATCTCAGTAATAAATGAAGAAATAGAAACTTAAATGAGGTATTACTTTTTGCCTAGCTGGCTGAGATTAACGATTGCCATCGTACACACTGTTGTTAGAGATATGGCAATATAAGCGCTCTTGTGCAGTCTATCTGGAGAAAGTCCAGACATTGTTAATATAACAAAAACAATTTGCACAACATCGATGTAACCTGGCAGCCAAGGAGAGTGGACTGGAATGCGTACAGGCGAACAATGATGACTTCACTGTACTAGTCAGTGGGGGCGGTAGATGCTGTTGAGTGAGCATATGTGCTATGTGGCCGTAGCATTCAAAGTGACTGAGTGAATAGAGCAATGAATGTGCATCAAATTTTGCATTAAGGTTGAAGATTTCTCCATGGAAACTATTCAGATGACTCAGAAAGCTTTTAGGGAGGATGCAATGAGTGCAGCACAAATAAAAATGTGGCATAGATGCTTCAAAGATGGTTGATAATCTGTCAAAAGTGATGCATGTTCTGGAAGTCATGGAACAAGCACAACACCTGAAAATGTTGAATGTGTACTGGCTGCAATCAACAAAGATCAGTGCAAGAACTAGAAGTTGATCTGGGGATTTGAAAAACTACTGTGTCTGGGATTTTGAGGCAAGATATTGGCACAAAATGTGTCATGGCAAAATTCATTCCATGTCCTCTGCCACCAGAGCAAAAGGAATATCGTGCTGTAGTTGTTAATGATTTGATTTAAACCACTACCAATGAACCAGATTTCCTGAAGTAGGTCATAACCAGAGATGAATTGTGGGTCTACGGTTACGATCTGAAAATGAAGGCCCAGTCTTCCCAATGGAAGTTGCCTGGTTCTCCACGCCTGAAGAAAGTGTGGAAAATTCGCAGCAAGATCAAGACTATGTTAATGGTGTTTCTTGATTGGGAAAGTGTTGTCCATCATGAGTACGTCCCTCCAGGCCGAACAATTAATAAGGAATACCACGTCAATGTTCTTTGTCAGTTCAGAGATGCAGTATGATGAAAATGGCCACAACTATTTTCAGCTGATAATTGGCAGCTTCATCACAACAGTGAACCCACTCATGCATTATTTCTTATGAGGAGTTTTTGGCTAAAACATCAAATTACCCAGGTGGCTCAGCCCCTCAACAGCCCAGATCTGGCACCCTGCAACTTCTGTCTTTTCTCAACACTAAAATCACCTTTGAAAGGGAAGAGATATCAGTCTGTCAATGAGATTCAGGAAAATATGACAGAGCAGCTGATGGTGATTCCAACGATGGATTTTGCAGAAAGTTTCGAACAGTGGAAGAGTCACTAGGAGAACTGTGTGAGGTCCCAAGGTGCCTACTTTGAATGGGACTGAGGTGTCATTGTCCTGTATACAATGTTTCTTGTATCTTGCATCTTCTTTAAATGTCTCTATTTTGCATATCACATGGCTGGATACTTTCTTGACAGACCTGGTGTGCTCTTGCACATCTTTGTTTGGAGTGTAAATTACATTTAATACAATTGTTTTTAGGGGTAATTTAAGAACATCTATTTTTAATGGTATACCCAATTTTAAATGATTTTTTAAACACAGCACTTCTCCTTCTAGGAAATTGTCTTTTTTTGAAGAAATACTTGAACAGATCTCTCAAATATATATTATCACTAACACACATTATATATTATCTGTAGTGATGAAAACAAGTAAATGAAATGAACTCTAATATTAATTAATATGAAACTGGCTAAATAAACCATGTAATACCCATATACAGTGCCTCACAGCATAACAATGTATACACACACACACACACACATAATATGTTAAGAATACAGTGAAAACTCAATTCTGAAACTTAATTCATTCTGGAATACCATTTGAGAAGCAATTGGTTCAAAAATCGAATGTCCTTTGTGTGTCACCTGAGAGACACAGGTGTCCGTGTGAAACGATTGACAAGTAGAGAATCAAGACCCAAAACTTTGTTCAACAGCTGAGACATTTTTTTCCTTGAAAAACTTGGTCAAGAACCAAATTGTTCTAGAAGCAAGGTTTGACTGTATATTGTTTACACAACATAATCAAACATGAATTATCTACATACATATACACACACATATGTATAGCCACAAAAATAGGATAGGATATATACTCATTTATTTTTTTAAAAAAAGGGTAAAGATCAGGTGTTTTACTGTTTTCATGGAGAAAGTAAAGATAAATCTATTCAAGATGTTGCGAGATAAGTGTATTTGTGAGTACAAAACCAGGTTAACAAAGACAGTTGGTGACTCTCCATATTAAGAGATTTTCAATTAGTTTTTGTAATGTCAAATTAATGGTCCATTTCAGAAGATCAGACTCATTATCTGAGTTACCAAGGATTTGTTGTTTTAGATTGACCATTTTCTTATAAAAACAAAAAACAAAATATTTATATTTTCAGAGCAGAATATGGCACAAACTCTGCAAGATAGATTTTGAAAGACTCTTAAAAAAGAGAATAATAGAATTTAAATCCTGTGTAATCCCAAGGATTATATATTTATTTGAACTCATTTGTCAGGTTGAATGATAATTTGTTTTTGGCAATTGACAAAGAGATCCTAATAAAGTGCAGGGTCTAGACACAGATATAATATTTCTCCTCAGCAGAGTGATTTCTGTTCATGTTCCATTTTCAGCACATCCCTTGTTCTCACTCATCTCCAATCCCCAATTAGAGAACGGCTGAATAGGCCAGTGCTGTGTTTCAGACTGGTTTCGTAGTCAGGTGTTTGGTCATTCTTGTAATGTCTCCTCTCCCTAATGGAATCCTAGAAATATCTGAAAGTTCCACATGACTGACAGAGCTTTCCTGCTTTACTTCATACACATGTATGTTATCAATAATTACTTAGTGGATTCTTTAATTTGTCTAAATTTGTGTGGGCATAATGGAAACTGACAATGCAATTTTCCATTGAAAATTGCAAATGGATGACTAAGCTCAGCATTTCACCTCCTTCTCATTCCTTTTGTACAGATATCTTATGCTACACCAGGATGCATATACTTTGAAAATAGCTCATCTATATTCATTCACCCATGCATATAAATTGATTTGCATGCTCATTTTGCAGCTTCCAAAGTTTTTCATATCTAACCCAAAATGGTTCTTTTTACCTCTTTCTCAAAAATTTAGCTGGTGTGGGCTAACTACATATGAAATTCAGGTGGCGCTTGCACATTTTCTGTAGAAAATGCTAAAAGCCTCGAGAGGAAAGGCTTAGCCCTTGCCATTGGTCATGATTTCTAGTGCAGATCTTACTTTTATGGGTCAGCTCCTTGAAATTACTCAGGGCAAGATTGGAACTAAGTGACAGGAGTATATTCAGACTAACCAGATTATTTACCAAGTCATCATTTTTATGAGAGCTAAAGATATTCGGTAGAATAATTAATGAATGAATTAATGAGTTATATATTTTTTGCTTTTCCATGAATTAGCTATGTTATTGGATATAGTTTTCTTCAACTGTATATCTCTAATACTTCTCAGGAAGATTGTATTCAAACCCCAACATAATGTGTTGGCCAAAAAGTCTGTTTAGTTTATTCCATAAAGTAAAATACACACTTTTCATTTTCACTAATAACTTTATTGATTTGGATATTTTGAGTATGTAAGCTATCTCCTACATGGTATAATATTGTCTTGGACAGTATTATAATATTGTCTATAATAATCAATGTCTTGATTTGATCACTGTCAACTTCAGCTGGTCTACCTGACCATGGAACATTGTCCATCAAGAAATCTTCAGGATGAAATTCACAAACCACTTTTGACATGTTCTATCAGTCACAGCACCTTCTCCATACCCTGCACAGTTTTTTTTTCCATTACAGTCACATTTTTAACTTTCTTGAAATAATAAATCCTAAAATGTCACTTATTTTATTCCATCTTCGATATTAAAATGGTTACACAAAAACTCACCAATTTTTTTTAAATGCACACTGATATGACAGCTGTCACAGTGCAACCTAAAAAATTGTTTTGAATGACGTTAAAGACAACTAAGCACCGTTAGAGCCATTTTATGTACAAAAATAAATGAACTCTATGGCCAGAGCAATACATAGATGGTCTCCTGTTTTGTACTATAATTTTTTTATCTGACCATTTCTGGTTTTATGTCTTTTCCTTCCACTCTGTGAAGAAGTAATTTTTCTCTCCATTGTTTCTTTCTTCCTTAGGGCTCTATCACCTTGTGATTTTTTCCCCACATTTCTCTTATTTTTCATAAAACATTTAAACAAAATACCTACTAAGATGACAATTATTGAAAAAAAAATAAATATCTTAGATAATTCTTTCCTATCCTCTATAGATGATCACTCTAGATTTGTTCACATTTTAGCTAAATATAAAAATGTTTTATGATATTTTAAAATTTATCCAGTTTAAGAAATGAACATTCATATAAAATTACATTCTATGAAAATATATTTTAACCAATACTACTCTTTTCTACTTTTACAAAATGTATTAAATCAGAATTTCACAAACATCATTTAAAGAGAGAGAAATAATACATACAACACAAAGAAAATTATATAAGTAAATGTACATTTTTAAATGTGTAGTGGTTAGGTATATATTTTACAGAATTTTCCTAAACCATTAAACATTTCTAGGTAACTTAAGTTGACACTGAAGCTTATTTCATAAATGACTTATAAAGAAAATATATCCCTAGTTTTCCTGTTGTAGCACTAACATGTCTATAAGTAATTCAGAAACTAGAGTGCACACATATTTCTCTCTACTTCAATTTAAAAATCCAAGTTTTTTAGATAACAATTTTTTTCTTTGGCTATTTCAGAAGAGGTTCAAAAAATTCTGATGTTTACTGATCTTTGATAATAATCTGAAAAATATGTTCAATTACATATCAAAACAATGATCTGTTACAAAATGGAATTCTGAAGTAAAATTGGATCAATAACTGTAGCTTATTGTAATATCAAAGGTGGTAATTGATAAGCCAGAGAGAAAATTTTAACATGTATAACATTTTAAGTAGTATTTTAAGAATCGGATGGGCCTGGTCACTGATCTTGTGGAGTTTATAATCTATAGTAGGTGAATACATTTGTGTAGAAGGTCCACTACCATACATAGCAATCAACACTGAGGATAGAATGCATGCACCTCAGATTTAGAAAGTAGAGAAGGCTTTTCAGAGGTTAAGACAGCTGAGGTGAGACCTGAATATGAATAGAAGTTAACTAAAGAAAAGGGAAAAGAGAAATAGCATGCAGAAAGAGGCGGTGCCTCACTTGGTGAAGTGAAAAGAGTACGGAAGTTATGTTGCACAGAGGAGAGATGGCGAGAGTGGCTAGATACAGACTGAAAACTGAGCTTTGCAAGCCTTGTAAGCTGTGTTAAGGGGCGTGGAACTTCTCTTTAGAGTGTGTGGTGAAGTTCCTAAGAACAGGAACTAATATAAGATTACATATTTTCCATTCGTGGTAGTTGGGAATCTGCAAATGAAGTGGACCAATGTTTTAAAAAGATTTTATTTACTTATTTTTAGGCAGAGGGGTAGGGAAGGAGGAAGAGAGGGAGAGAAACATCCATGTGTGGTTGCCTCTCATGCGCCCCCCACTGGGGACCTGGCCTACAACCCAGGCATGTGCCTTAATTGGAATTGATCCAGCAACCCTTCTGTTCACAGGCCAGTGCTTAATCACCGAGCCACACTAGGTAGGCCTGAAGTGGGCTAATTTTTTTATTATGTCAGTGGTTGGAGTCCTTAACCCTGTGAGTTGTTCAATGGTCAACTGTATAATTTTAGACAGACCACTGTGGCTATAATTCTTGATCTGAATGGAAAATAAAATTGGAAATATATAACTGTGGACCCAATTTACACAAAGACTGTAGTTCTCCTAAGAAAGTTCTGTGACTGCCAATAGATTTATACATGTTTTGATGATTTTTAGCTTTCACTGTATGTAGAAACCCAGCTAAATATGTAGATTTCTTCTTGGGAAATAAAGAGAAGCATAGAATGTAGTGATTAGAATACGGGCAAACTAATTGTTAAGTTGGAAGGAGAGGGTGAGGAATGAAAGAGGAGGATTCAACAGAGTGAAATCCAGAAGAAAGTGTAGAGTGGACCCAGTTTACAGCGTAATCAAAGAAAATTAAGAGTGGCAGAAATGAAAATATCACAATAAAGTTTTGACTATTTTATATAAACAGATAGATATAGGCAAATGTGCATATTCTAGTGACTGTTCAACATGTTCTCTTTTGAGTGAGAAGATTTATTCATTAAGTTTTACCATTGTCTAAAATTAATATCACTCAGGACTTTGCCTCTTTCTTTGTTTCTATGCTTATCAAGCTTGATCTCCATTCTACTCTAAACTTCCAGTTGTCTTGTCATAAGAAAAGTATTCCTCTAAATGGGTGAAGAAGAGATTCTCCCAGTTACTGAGATTCCACTTATTAACTTCCAGCCAAGATGGAGGTGTAGGTAGATATACTTTGCCTCCTCACACAACTAAAAGAAAGACAAAAACAAATTTAAAAGCAAAATATAAAGAGAATTGCCAGAAAATCAAACTGTATGGGAGTCCAACAACCAAGGAGTTAAAGAAGAAACATTCATTCAGACTGGTAGGAGGGGTGGAGACAGGCAGCCCAGGCGGAGAGGACACATGGCAAGGTGGAGGCTGGTGGACCTGCTGGTCCCACATTTGTGTGTGGATAAACCTGGAGGAACAACTGGAGAGCAAGATAGGCCACATAACCCAGGTTTCCATCATGAGGAAATAAAACCTCAAAACCTCTCGCTGTTAAAACCTGTGGGAGTTGCGGCAGTGGGAGAAACTACCAGCTTCACAGGAACAGTTCTTTGGAGAGACCCACAGGGTCCTAAAATGTAAACAAGCCCACCCACCCAGGAATCAGCTCCAGAAGGGCCCAATTTTCTGGTGGATAGCAGGGGAAGTGACTGAAAGCCAGCAGAGAACCAAGCAAGTGGCATTGTTCCCTCTCAGATGCCTCCCCCATATACAGTGCCACAATGGCAGCTTTATGGATTGCTCTGCCCTGGTGAATACTTAAGGCTCCACCCCTTATTATGTAACAGGTGCACCAAGACAAAAAAAAAAAAATGGCACAAATGAAAGAACAGATCAAAGCTCCAGAAACAGAAGTAAGTGATGAAGAGATAGCCAACCTATCAGATACAGAGTTCAAAACACTATAATCAGGATGCTCATGGTTATGGTTGAGTATGTTCACAAGATAGAGGAAAGAGTGAAGGCTATGCAAAGTGAAATAAAGAAAAATATACAGGAAACCAACAATAAAGGGAAGAAAACCAGCACTCAAAGCAATGGTTTGGAGCAGAAGGAAGAAATAAACAGTCAACCAGATCAGAATGAAACAACAAGCATTCAAAAAATTGAGAAAAGTCAGGAAACCTGAAGGATGACTTTAAATGTTCCAACATCTGAATCAAAGGGGTGCCAGAAGGAGAAGAGGAAGAGCAAGAAATTGAAAACTTATTTGAACAAATAATAGGTGAAAACTTCCCCAATCTGGCAAAGGAAATAGATTTCCAGGAAGTCCAGGAAGTTCAGACAGTCCCAAAGAAGCTGGACCCAAGGAAGCACACACCAAGGCACATCATACTTAACATTACTCAAGATTAAAGATAAGGAGAGAATCTTAAAAGCAGCAAGAGAAAAGGAGACAGTTACCTACAAAGGAGTTCCCATAAGACTATCAGCTGATTCCTCAAAAGAAACCTTACAGGCAAGAAGGGGCTGGAAAGAAGTATTCCAAGTCATGAAAGGCAAGGACCTACATCCAAGGTGACTCTATCCAGCAAAGCTATCATTTAGAATGGAAGGGCAGATAAAGTGCTTCCCAGATAAGGTAAAGTTAAAGGAGTTCATCATCACCAAACCCTTATATGAAATGTTAAAGGGACTTATCTAAGGAAAAGATAAAAAATAGGAACTGTAAAATGAACAAACTCACAACTATCAATAATTGAACCTAAAAATAACAAAAACAAAAAGCAAACTAAGCAAATAATTAGAACAGGAATAGAATTGCAGAAGTGGAGATCACATGGAGGGATATCAGTGGGGAGAGGGAGGGGGAGAATGGGGGAAAAGATACAGGGAATAAGAAGCATAAGTGGTAGGTACAAAATAGACAGGGGAGGTTAAGAATAGTATAGGGAATGGAGAATTCAAAGAACTTATATGTACGACCTATGGACATGAACTAAGGTTGGGGAATGCTGGTGGGCAGGGTATGACAGGTAGAGAGGATTAAAGGGGAGCCAAAAATGGGACAACTTTAGTAGCACAATCAATAAAATATATTTAAAAAAACAAAAATCAAAAATAATAGGCAAGGAAAAAAATAACGGGAAAGTGGTATGCTCCCTATCCCCCTTTTTAACAAATGTTTTTGTCAAACTTTGTTAAATGTTAAATTATAAAGTATATGATTTCATATACTTTATAAAGTCACATCATGAAACTGAATTTTGTAAAATATTCATAAGTTTTAAAATATGTATATTTTGCTTTGTAATAAAATATTAACTAGGTCCATGACATACACACAAAAAATACAAAATACTGTCAAATGGGAGAGAGAAAGGAATGAGGAACGACCGAAGACAGAAATAAACCTGTATTGTGAGCAAATATTTATTTAGTGGCTACTGTGTTCTTTTAGGCTCTGCATATGTCCTTGTTTTGTTTTTTTTTTTGTTGTTTTCCACCCAGAGTCTGTTTATGTAGGCTAGCTTTTTTTACGTGTCTGAGGTTTTGTTCATGGCAGATGCAGGAGCAGCGGTTGCCTGATAACTGCTTCCCTTCCATGGGGGAGTTACCACTCCCAGAGCTAGGGCTTCCTTGTTCCAACTCCAGAAACCTTGATAAATGAGTTTCTTTCAAGTTTCCTTTAAAAACCAGGAAATGAGGGTTTACTCAGGATAAAGGGTGAAGGCATCCTGGGAGGAAAGGGATTACTAAAATTGGTTTTTAGCAGGTCTGTGATAAGAGAGCTCCCATGAGTTAGAAAATGATGGTTGAAATGGTAAGCAGAGAGGAGTAACAGCCACCACGTTTACAAGCTGAACCTTCAAAGTAATGGTGTTTCCTTTCTATAACTCACTTCTTGCTTGTTAACAGAAAGACAATTACTTAACTTCCCTTCCTCCCTCCTGTTTTTTCTTCCCTCTGACAAAAAGATATATATTTCTATTGCCCCATATACAGGGGGAGCTCAGAGGTAAATAAGCTACTTAATTGCAATGTGTCTAGTTTCTTTGATTATATTTTACACAGTCTGTATTTTTTCAATTAGAATTTCTTCCATGTATTGTATAACTGTCCAAAATCCTATGCGGAGGTAGACTATAACTAAATAAATCAATTTTTAAATAGGATGATTTGGTGATTAAATGTGATATTCATTTTTACAAGGGAAGTTTCAAGAACATTTTTGATAGCTACCATAATTAATCCCTAATCATTTTACTTCTCATTTGAAATATTTAGCAATTATCATTAAACATTAAAATGACCTGAAACAATGCTCTCAGTTTACATATTCTTTCTTTTTATACAATACAGGTTCAAAAACGATGCAAATTAAACAAATGTAGATCTCACATTCCTTTAGTGATGTATCCTTGCTGGACCATTAAATAAAGATAATAATTACATTTTGTTAAATCACAGTTATTTAGGAATTCATAGTTCCTTATAGTTCCTTCAAGATTCTCTGTACTTGCATGTCGTTTAACCTTATGAGGGCTTCATGTAACAGTGGAAGCGCAAGTGAGTAGAACTTCAGGATACCCCCTGATAGTTATCAGTAAAACCACTTCTCTTTCTTTTTAAAGATCATTAAATTCACCAGTATTTTTTTTTTTTTCAGCCGGAGGAGTCTGTATATTAATGTTTGAATTCTATTAGTCATAAAATCAAGAAGAATTTACTAAGAAATGAAAATGTCTTTGAAAAATGCAAGTTACAGAATCTATAGAATTTTGCAGTTACAAAAGGCTATGAAGAATATATCTATTTCAACTATTCTTTTTTTAGAGTTGAACAAATTTAGGCAAAGAGATGTCAGAGAATTCTCCAAGGCACATACTTAGTTTCATAGCCAGAACGAGAACACAGGCCATGCATAATTTCGATCATTCTATTTTTAGGAAACAAAGAAAATAACACTTCAACAATTGTATTTCATCTTCTTGTACATATGATGTAATACTTCTGTTGATGTGTCTTCTTTTGTTCTTTAGGTTACATTAATAGAAAGTTCTTAACCCCTCTCTGGCCTGATTGGGAAATTTCCTTACTAGGTAAATAGATGTGATTTTTACATTCATACCTAAGCTCTTCATATGTACTGTAAAATGATTGTGTTTTTTCGTAAGGAAAGCCATTTTAACAAATCCATCATAGGAATCTCTTACTTTGTATTTTGGAATACAAAAGCAAAGATATACTATAGCAAATATAAATCAAAACCCTTGCAATATGGAGCAAGATTCTATTTCCTTAGGAAGGCATGTCAGTTGATGAAAAGAATACTTTCCTAGAAATGCTGCACTTTAATAGTGCTTCTGATTGTGTCAGGGAAGTTTTTTTAGTTTATTGGGTCAGACACCATTTAGGAAATGAAATTAAGTACAAAATTTTATATTTTTTATATCAAGAATGAAATAATACTATTGCCTATATTAAACAATGGGATGAATAAAGAAGAGTTTGTTTTTTATAATGTTTGTTATGCCTAAATTTTGATCAAATGAAGTTTAAGTGTTTTGTCTGAGAGTATTTTTTGAAAAGAAGAAAATAAAAACTATGCCTAATTGGTCTCCCCTTAGGGGAGCTCCTTAAAACTGGTGTAGGAGATCAAAGCCTAAGTGATTCATTCATTACAATTTAATAAATGTGTGGATCTGTTTTTTTTATTTTTTTTACCTCAAGTACCATATAATGCAATAATGAAATTAAGTTTGCAGATAAAAGACTTGCAGATGCTTTTTTTAAATCAAATTGCTGTTTTGAAAAGTCACCAACAAAATGATGTTCGAAGTTTGATGATGAGGATGATTAATATTATTTGCTCTGGCTTGCATTTGAACTTCTGCTTATTAAGGTTCTAGCAACACAATTTTCTTTTCTAGGAAAGCAACTTACCTTTTTCTTTTTCTTCCCAGTAAATCTACTATTGTGCATTTGTGGTTGAAACCATATGGAAGCAGTAAACTTGATTTGAGCTTTACTTTATTTAGTACATAAAGCATTCATTCAACCCTGAAGATATGCTAAAACAAAACACAAAACCTAATGATCCACTAAATCTGGAAAGACATTATAATCCTCTTTAGCTATCATTCCACTTTCCAATGTCTTTTGGTTGTAAGCTCTTGCATCTTTGCAGTTCCAACTCTATTTCTCTATGCTCTATTTTTAATTTTAATTTGTGCTTGGTCTAACTTGTATCAGGAGATAGACCTGTGTCTGATAGGGAAACAAGATATTGGAGGAATAATTAAGTAGCGGCTACGATATGTTTTTGACCATTTCGTATCTTTTATAAATAAAAAATAAAAAGGCTTTAATTTTTTACTTGAAATTAACAAAACAAATTAAGATAATAGAATTGTGATATTTTTCCAAAGCATTTATTTACAGTATTGAAATTAAAGAAATCAGTAAATTAAAAAACAAACAAAAACATCAATGTCCTTCCTCATTGTTTCAATCCTATACCAGGTTTCTAGTCCTCAACCATAGAGCCCGGTTCCTAGATCATTTATCACTTTTCAAAAATGACTGCCTCATCTCTTTGTAACTTACTATTTTGATCTATAAAATAGTAACAATATTCTCAACTTCAGAGAATATAAGGACTGAATGAAATAATAAATTCTTTCAAAAAGTTTTTTCTTAGGTCTTGCTAGTATGCTGAGTACTGCTGGGGATGTTGAGCCCTGCAAAGACCAAACCCTGCTGTTACGGATATGTCCATGTGGTGAGGCAGGTGCAGAAGCAGTGACTCAGTAGGGGTATGACATAATGCAGTTCACATCAGAAAACGGCGAGTGCAATGAAGGACATTAAAGCAGGGTAAGGGCACAGAGAATGGATACAAGTTGTTCATATTTTAGGCAGGGCGATCGCGTTAGGCCTTCTGAGAATACGACATTGGAGAGAGAATGCTCATGGGAGAGCATGGAGACCAGGGCGATTGAACACACACTGAGAAGTGTGGAGTATGAGAAGTGTATGGGTGTGGTTGCTGGGGGCCAGATTGCATAGAATTTGATAGGCCGCAACACGAACTTTAAATTTTACTTTGAATTCAAGAAAGCATCAACGAAGTATTTGTAACAGGGAGTGATACTGTTTCTGTTTCAATCACTCTATGAGTAATAAATTGTAGGTGCATGAGAGAGAGTAGAAGGAACCCTTGTGTTAGCCAGATGTGAGGATGGACCGAGGGGCAGTGGAGGAGGTGGGAAGATCTGGATCTTGTTAGTACAAAACATATTTTCAAAGGACAGCTGCCAAATTTTCTGATGCTTTATGTTGTAGGGTGTGAATGACAGAGAAGAATGAGGGATGAGTCCATAATGATTGATCTGAGTATCTGGGTGACAGGAGGATCATTTCCTGAGAGGAGGAGCTCTGAGAAGAAATGCTGAGTGCTGTGCTTGTGACATAGGATGTGTGCGATAAGGAGTATTTCTTTTTCCTCCTGTTCTACCCTAATTCTTCCACCTCTTGTGAACATCCTCATTCTCAATGAGCTTTCATTCTTAACTGAGTTGGGAAAAGGTAAGGGTCATATCTGTCAAGCTTACTCTTGAATATCTACTCTTGTATATGTGTATGGCATATAATAGGAACTCTAATATTTCTTGAATGAATGAATGAATAAGTGAGAGTAATTATAGTGGGCCAGCAAAGATAAAGTAATATGGGTTAATCAATTATCTAGGTAATGTGGTGTTTGTCTTTTTTCTTCCACACTTGAGTATTATGCCAGCAAATTGCACAAAGGAGGACTGCAAGGGAATGGGGATCTACAGGCATGCTTGAGGAGAGTTTTAGTCTTCTTCAGGTTAAAGAATTTGGAAGCATGCGCTGCTATAACAGCTAAGCTGTTACTGTAAACCTTTTTACAGAATATTTTTTCAACCAGCTATGGGGTGTCTTAGTCGACTTTAGTTTTAATTTTCAGGTAGGAACTTGCTGTCATGACTAGTCTAAGCACATTTTGTATTCACTTATTGACTACTAAATATGTTTTAAGAACTAGAGTTTGTAACACTTGGTGAAATGAATGCTATTCATTAATTTCGTAATGGATTTTATAAATATTTATTGAGTTGATACTGTACTACATGTGCAAATCAAGACCTTTGTTTTGAAGGGGTTCACATTATTGTGGTAGGTTTATATATTGTACACAGTCTGTAAAATCCTTTTAAATAGCACTAATTTACCTGTAGGATATTAAAATGTGTTTCTGTCATCAATACCACTTTAGCGTAGATTTATTTTTTAACCATAACATTAATAGTCTCTAATGGAGCAATTTAAATATGTGCCAGGCATATTCTAAACACTGTATACATATCCTCTTACAATCATATGCTTAATAGCATTTATCTAAGTTGCGTCCAGCCGAAGTTCCTTTTTGAAAATCTGTTAGAATCAAACAGAATAAAGGGTGAATGCAATCCATTATCTTTGAAGTATTAAAACAATATGATTTGTGAATACGTGAATGCAAATCCTTTTAGCACATCCATTAACATAAAAGGCAATGTGAATTTGAAAGATTTTCTTTAGATGCTTCATGGGATATGTTTCTCGTCCGTTTCATTATCCTCTTTGCAGTAACTAACATTAGTATAGGTCTTAATTTTGGAATGAGAGCGTTTATTCAAGCACAGCTAAGATATACCTGACCATAGCACATTCTGTGTGTGTGTTGGTAACTATTTGTTACCCATCAATATTGTCTGTGTCTAATAAATTGACTGAGGTTTTTGAGCTGAATACCTGATTTAAAATGTCATAATACTTTGATTCTTTTTGAGTGTGTGTTTGTGTGTGTGTGTGTGTGTGTGTGTGTGTTTTAATTTTCCCAGCACCACTTACTGAAGAGGCTTTTATTTTCTCCACTGTATGTTTTTGGCTTCTTTGTCAAAGATTATTTGCACATATACGTGTGGGTTTATTTATGGGCTCTCAATTCTGTTCCATCAGTCTGTGTGTTTGGTTTTCTGCCTATACCATGATGTTTTGATTATAGTTGCCTTGTAGTATAATTTGAAGTTAGGTAGTGTGATATCTCTTGCTTTGTTCTTTTGTTTTAGGATTGCTTTGACTATTTGGGGGTCTTCCATGGTTCCATAAAAATCTGATGATTTTGTGTTCTATTGCTTTTAAAAATTCCATTGGGATTTGGATGATGATTGCATTAAATCTGTGTATTGCTTTGGTTAATATGGACATTCTAACTATATTGATTCTTCTAATCCATGTACACAAAATATTTTTCCACTTCTTTTTATCTTTTTCAATTTTTTAAAATAACTTTTTATATTTTTTCAGTGTATGGGTCTTTCACATGCTTTGTTAAGTTTATTCCTAGGTATTTTATTCTTTTGGTTGCAATTGCAAAATGCATAGTCTAAAATTTTTTTTTCTCAAAATTTCATTGTTAGTGTATAGGAATAAAATTGATTTTTGTACATTGATTTTGTATCCTGCATCTTTACTGTATTTGTTTATTGTTTTTAATAGACTTTGCTAGAGTTCCATATATAAAGAATCATGACATCTGCAAAACGTGACAATGTTACTTCTTCAATTATAATTTGGATGCCTTCTATTTCCTTAGTTTGCCTTATTCCCTGCTATTTGCCACCCTACACAGAAATTAACTCATAATGGATCAAAGACTTAAAATAAGACCTGAAATAATAAATTACATAGAAGAAAATATAGAAACTAAACTTACAGAACTTGTTCTTAGAATGGGTTTTATGAATTTGACCTCAAAGACAGAGGTAGGGATAGCAAAAAGCTTTCTAAACAACAAAATAAATTGTCCATAAAACAAAATGACAACCAAACAAATGGGAGAAGATATTTTCAAATAATATCTCTGATAAGGGGTTAATAACTGAAATATATAAAAACTCATACAATTCAACAACTCAAAAACAAACAAGTTTAATTAAAAAATGGGCAGAGGACCTGAATAGATACTTCTCCCTAGAGAACATACAAAGAGCCAACAGGTATATGAAAAGATGCTTAACTTCACTAGCCCTTAGGGAATTGCAAATCAAAACTACAATGAGATACCCCTTCACACCTATTGGAATGCCTGTCATCAACAAGACAAGTAATGATAAGTACTGGAGAGGCTGTGGAGAAAAAGGAACCCTCTTCCCATTCACTATGGGTCAGAATATAAATTGGTACAGCCACTGTGGAAAACAGTAAGGAGGTACCTCAAAAAATTAAGGATAATGTTACCACATGACCCAGCAACCCCTTTTTGGAGTATCTACCTGAAAAATTTAAAAGTATTTATTCATAAAGATATATGTACCCCTATGTTAATTGTAACATTATTCACAGAGATCAAGATAAGGAAACAACCTCAGCTGGTGTGGCTCCATTGGTTGGAGCTCATCCCGTGGACTGAAACACTGTGGGTTTGATTCCCCGTTAGGGCGTATGCCCAGGCTGTGGGTTTGATCCCCTGTGGGGGCACATACGAGAAGACAACCAATTGATATTTCTATCTTACATTAATGCTTCTCTCTCTAAAAGCAATACAAAAAATGTCTTCGGGTAAGAAAAAAAAAGACAAGGAAACAACCAAAGTTTCTTTTCATAGATGATTGGATAAAGAAGACACGGTACATATACATAATAGAATACCGCTCTGCCATAAGAAAAAGTGAAATGCCACTATTTGCAACAACATGGATGGATTTGGAGAATATTATGCTAAGTGAATAAGTCAGACAGAAAAATCAAGAACTGTATGATTTCAATCGTATGTGGGATATAAAACTGAAAACACAAGTGAACAGACAGACAAACAAATAAACAAAAACTCACAGGCAGACAGCAGTGTGGTGGTTACCATAGAGGAAGAGCGGTGGGGCAGAGGTAGTAAAGGGTAAAGAGGGTCAAGTGGGGATGGAGATTTGACTTTGGGTGGTAAACCCATTACACGATATACAGATGATATACTATAGAATTGTACACTTGAAAACGATATAATTTTATTAACCAATGTCACCCCAATAAGTTTATTAAAATATAAATAGAATGCCCACATTATGGTTAATGGAAAGGGGTAAGTAAAGAAGGGACAGAGTAACATTCAAACTTCCAACACACTGAAGACTCGCGGTGCCAACATAAACATCCTTTGGTTTGTCTTCCTGTGGCTGCTGTGGACGATGGTCCTGCCTTCTGTTCACCAGACAAGACATGGCTGCTCTGGAGAGTATATTTCCTCTGGCTCTCCCTTTGAGCTTTTCTCTTCTAAATATACTGAAATCTTTATGGCACTTCAAAATATAAATACATGTAAGTGTGTAAGCAGTCTAAATTTTATTTAAGAAAATATGTTTATTATATGTTGTTTTTCAAAAATACTGTTCAAATCATTCTTAATAAAAATTCTCTATGTTAATATGTTTTTCCTTTATATTTAAAACTTGGAGATATTTTTTTCGGGAAAACTTTGGTCACAGAATTGAATAAACACAATTTACAAAAATGATATATTTAAAGAAATTGTGATAAATTTCTGTTCATAATATACAGACTGAATCATGTATTTCAAATGGTTTGTTATAACTTTTTAAACTTCATGACCTAGAAAAAAAAGGAAGAGAGGTAGATAAATCTTCATCAATGCATTTCCCTCACTAAATGCAACCTGTAGAGTCGGTAGTTATAGTAGAGACAGATAAGCCGCACCTCTGCAGTAACCCACTCATGCTACCTATTAGCGACTTTTGTGAGTTTGGTAAAACCTTGCTCATGAGAAGAAGTTTATAAAAAGGGAATCTTTGAAAAGTGGTTTTTAAGTTTCCAGCTCCTACAGTAACAGAAGGAGCTTAGAGTGTCTCTGATTAAGTCCTATCTCGGCCTGCTATCTAGATCCTGTGCTATTGAAAAAGCCTTCCCATCTATGAGCTGAGGTGGTTGCTCTGGGTGATTTCTAAGATTTTGTGTCCTAGCTCTAAAAACCTGACTTGATGAAGGCCAGAAGCCAGGTAAATGCATATCTGGAATATGAACACAAGTTCTTTGCTTTTTAATCCAGGGCCCCTTTCCATTATTACTACTAGCTTTGACACTAATTAAATATGTGAAAATAAACACATACATGCAAATTGAAATATATGCATACATATCAGATTTAAGCAAGGGGCAGTTAGCTCACCTTCTCTTACTGCATCCCAGTTCACCAGTTTCTCTCTAGGATTTTCCTTGAAGATGTGAAATGATAGTTTCCTTCAAAGGAACATATATTTTTTCAGCGAAGTACATACATATTTAAAGCATTGTGCCTCAAAACTATGGGCTAAACAATTTCCTACCACCCTCTTCCCACACTGCCCATTTATCATCCTCCTAGAGAAATGACTGTTTTATTCTCTTTGTCTTTATTTTAGTCACAGGTACTCAGTATTTCTAAGATAGCTCCTTGTTGAACCTACTCACTGTGCATATCAAAATCATGTATATTCCACATGCCCAAGTCTCTCCTCTTCTATAATAACCTTATTCGCCAATGTATAAATGTTAACAGCCTAGCCTGTTTAAATGGTTGTCTACTAGAATCATCTGAAGTTTTTACAATTCTAAAAGTTATTACCTTTAAGTCCCCTTCCTACTGTGAGAGAGTGGACCAGGATGCCATCTTGTAGATTGAAGCGTGCAGGGCTTTGAGGCAGCTGAGGCCTTTGCTTACTCACACAAGAAGTATTTCTGTGGATCTCTGAGCTGCCTGTGCCGTGGGAAGTCAGGCCTTGTTTGCATTTTCATTTACCATTGTCTGAAAGGTAAACTATCAGATGAGATGCAACATTTATTTAAAATCCAGTGACGTCCTCTAAGGTTCTCCCATATTTATTTTTTTAAAGATTTTATTTATTTATTTATTTTCAGAGAGAGGAGAAGGAAGGGAGAAAGAGCAATGCATGGTTGCCTCTCACATGGCCCCCACTGGGGACCCGGCCAACAACCCAGGCATGCGCCCCGACCCGGAACTGAACCGGGACCCTCCGGTTCCCAGCCCGCGCCCAATCCACTGAGCTACACCAGCCGGGCAGTTCTCCCACATTTAAATGGCACCTCTCATGTGTAAGCCCCTGTGAGCTTTTATATTTTCTCTGCCACTAATTTGTGGTGTGCCATTGAGGTGGTAATCATTCCTCTCCATGTCTCAGTGTCCTCATTTAGAAGGTGGGGATACATGACCTTTAAGGTCCCTTTCAGCTTGACACTTCATTATTTCCCTGTTTAGGCCCCTTTGTCAGCCCTTAAAGCAAGGCAGCTGTCCCCCCAAATTGATAATAAGTGGCATATTGATTGACGGTTCAGGTCCCAGTGTAAATGCTTTCATAGATGTATTTCTTTTCTAAAGTTCTCATATATTCAAGATTATTGCTCTCTATTTCTCTTGAACTAAGTGCAAATACTTTTCTTCAAGCTTCAATGACTTTAATATTTAAAACTGAATATTATATTGAGAGTACCTTTCCAAGGAAAGAATAAAATGCCCAATATAACTACATCACTATTCATATTTGATTGACGAGTAAGATTCTGGTTATTTGGTATCCCGTGCTTGCGATAGCTTTCACAGAGTTAAATTTGTTGTTGTTCTTGTATATAGTTTAAAACCCTATTTTGAATTTATGATTTTTAGAAACTCAGATGTGTGTATTCCATGTGAAATTTATCTATAACTTTGATAATTATCTGTTAACATTTATTGAGTAAACGTCCTGCATACATGGACCAGAGCTAATGCATTCTCTAGTACTAAACTGGATCTGAATTAGTAATTCCCCTTATGGAAGAGACCATTTAAAACTTAGTTTTGAAATATGGTAAGGTTTGCTGTAGCACAGATGTAAGCTTACGTCTTTGCATGTGGCCGTGTTTCTCTTTCCGCAGAGGACAGTCCTGATAAACTCTGATAATAAAGGGATCTGTGCAAACCTGGATGCTTTTGAATAGGTGATCAATTGTAGTTGGGACACTTGAGTGTACATTTTTCTCCATATTTAAGTCTATGTTTTTTATAATGAGTGTATTCTTTGAAAAACAGGAGGTGAAGTGCAACTGACCTTTAGCCTCGGTGTGGTTTATTACATGTAGAATATGTATGTGCATGTTTATTAGTGAAACTTCATGCTTAGGACTGCAGGCTCTAAAATCAGACTGCCTGGGTTCAATTCTATGGTAGCGATTAGGTTATTTAACCTTTCTAAGTCACAGTCTTCTCATCTGGGCATAGAGACAGTGACAGCCCCTATCTGGAAAAGAGGCAATAAATGGTGAACATGACATGCTTAGGACCCTGTCTGGCACAAAGTACATGGCGAACAAACCCTAAAAGTTTTTTTTACATGTTGTTGGTGTATATTTTAGGAATGAAAATGGATGTTCTGGAAAGATGATTTGAATAGTGAGGGTAGGAAAACCAAAAAGAATAGGTTAAAATATATTCCAGTTTGCATTTATAAAAAATTTGCATGGTGCTGGGGGTTCCCCTTTTTCAACACAATCCTAAACCTTTCCTCTTACCAGTGAATGGCTTGGATAGAGATCAGAGATGGATGTTCTATCTATAATTGTTGTTGCGAAGAATCCTGTGTAAACAGTGTCGAGGAGCTTACTGTGGACTGTGACTGTACACGGAGCACATTGCATCACATGGAATCTGGAGTTGATCTTGCATTTCCCTTACGTAGCATCTTACCAGGAATGAAAAATATCTGAGCATGGGCTGTGGGTGTGCTGGCGATTTTTACAGTGGGGCTGACTAATAATTTGGATGATAGCCTGGGAATTCAAAAGAATCATGAAAAATTAGAGAAATAAGCCATAATTATCATAATAAAGTTAGATTGAAACACATATGCAGCCACTGACAAATGAAGGGAAGGTATGAAGGGCTGATTAAATGAAAATATATAAGAAACAAATCGACAGATCAAAGAGAGCCTCAAATAGAAGATAAAGGAGCAAGTTACTACTATATTTTTATGTGATAAAAAATCTTGGAGTTAGTATGTGTGGTGGGAAAAGCCCAACACTAACTATTTACTTGTGCAGATAATATACATTATTTGGGTTTCCATTCTTATTTAGTAAAATAAAAAAATTGGCTATCCCTTCTTTATATAGTGTCTCCCAATCTAAATATTCTGTTATCCATTCTCTTTGCAGATGATTAATATGTAACTGTTTTTTCCTATAACTATCATTTACCTTTCCTCAACTTAAGGCACTCATTTCTAATATATGTATATTTCAAACACTTTCCTGTTTGTTTCTGTATTTTTCCTCTTTATATGCCTTTTGTCATTGAGGTTCTCATATGTGTTATTCTGGGTCTTTAGAGAAAGCTTAGTTTGTGTAGCTTTTGGTCATAAGAAAATCCAGCTGTTCTGTAAAATCAAGCACTTGGTAAATTCTGTTTTATATTGCTATACCTACAAGCTTGTCAAAACTTCCAAATACATGTATTTGCATTTGACATATATGTTATATGGACCATTCTTTCTTTACTAATAGTCAATCCTTTTTATAATTATCTCCATAAACAATTCTGGTCCTGTGCTTCTGAAGAAACATGAATAGTTTCTAGGCTCTGTGACAGAGAGAGGCTGTGAGGAAACAGACGGAGACGATCCTAGATTCATGCACCAAACATGAAAACAATGGGAGGTCGGGTGAAGTGTATTGAATTTCTTTCTCATTAAACCTCCTGATTTTCGTTACGCCTTCGTGTTAGTCCTCATGGGGCCCTCCCTGATTTCTTTCACGTTTAGCTAACAGCCTATTTTCATAACAGGTAGCATTCTGGCTACAGGGAGCTGTACATTTTATAAGCACTAAACCGATTTGGTGCCCTCAGATTCAGTGATACGCCAGTTGACATTTTCTATTATATGACTACTGTGTGCTAGGTAAACAGGGAGTTAGTTTTTTAAAGTCCTATTGTGTATAGCTAAGTAAATCTTTAAGGGCAGAATGTTTGCATTTATTTTTCTTCTATTGCTGGCTACCTGTGTGACCTTGGGCAAGGTTATTTAACAACTATAAGCCTCAGTTTGTTTTCTGTGGAATGCAGATAGTGTTCATACCTACTCTACTAGTTGGTTGAGGTATTATATAGATCACATGTAAATTTAGCATTCAGTAAATTCAGTGTGTGTGTGTTTGTTGTGTGTGGAGTATGAAATAACACAATCATATCGATGGGTATCTGCAGCTGCCATGGGTACCTGCTCACGTTAGGTACTCAGGGGTCATTACTCGGTTGAAGGGTTGAGTTCAGATGTTGATGAATTCATGATTATAAGTATATAGAATAAAAGCTGACCATCTTGTTATGGTGACCCTTGTGGATTGCAGTCAGCTTTGTTTATTATCTCTCTCTCTCTCTCTCTCTCGATTGATGGGGTGTTAGATTCCTATGAAGATGGGGAGAAACTCTATAGCTTCTGAAATTTTATCCTACCTTTTTTTGGGGGGGGATTTAGTTTTAAGTTTTAATGCTGAAAGATTCACATATGTACACTCTTGATACTGACTTTTCTTTTTTAGCCATTTATGATGTAAATATAAGTAGTTAAAATGCCTGGGAAATAATGGCAGACATTCCAGAGCAGCCACCAGATGGGGAAGCATTTCTAATGGGATCCTTTATTGAAAATGAAGTCATGAGAATAGAATTAACAATGACAAGTTTGTATTACGTTGGTGTATTTTAATACTTTTATTGTAAAAGCTGTTTTTATCTCAGAATGATGTGCCCCTTGAATGACATTCCCAAGACATTAGAGAATCTGTTTTCTGGAAATTTAGTATGTAGTTAATGTCAAACTATTTTCTGGTCCTGTTTTCCAAGTCTTTGTCCTTGAAGTGCAAAGACTTCGTGGACATGTGCCAAGCGCAGTTACAGAAGGGATGTATGGATGAATGAGAACAAGAGAGAACAGGCAAAGCTTTAGTATAGGAGCAAAGATATTTTGAAAGGCAGCCTGCTCTGCTGAAGGTTTATTCAGAAGCCATTGCAATAATACCATAATTTAGAATAGATTCTGAAGAATATACAGCAGAAAGCCTGTTTATCCAGGCTTCCTGTTAGAATCAGTTCTCAGTTCTCACAAGTACCCATGTCAATGAGATGCTGCAGCTGTACCTTTCATTCTTAGAGATAAATTTTTTAGGGGGTCACCTTTGCAGAATGCAGGGAAGGGGAGGTCAAAAATAATATACCATTCACCTCATTGTTAAATAAATATTTGTGTATGTTTGGCATCTTTCATTTAATTATCACATTCAGTCAGCTAAGTGTGTGAGCTAAGAATTTCTTTCCCCATTTTAGAGTAGAAAAATAAAACACAGAAAAATTTATAGGTTACCCGGGATAAGAAGAAACCTAATTTTTATTTTTGAGTTAAAAAGCTGTCTGTGTCATTCACTATTGTATTTCCAGTTTCTAGGATGGTGCACACAGCACATGGCCAAGCAATAATTTGCTGAATGAATGAATGAATAAATGAATGAAAACTTGCTGAATGAGTGCAGGAATGAATGCATACATCCATACACACATGAAGGAAAGAGTAAATAAGCAAATGAATGATGATAGATTCAGAACACAGACCCGGTTCTATTGGATACTCCACAGTGCATCTTTCCCTACTGTTCTCTGTTATCTTCATTTACACTTAACCTGGAGGGAAAGGCATGGGTTTAGAAATGTTAAGGTGTCAGCCTGGGAAAGCTTGTTATTTATGACACTCTGCCCTTTGGCCAGCATGTGAGCACGTGATCCGGGAATGAGCTGGTGGGAGAAAAGGAAAGTTAGCAAGATGAGGGCTTATTGAGTTGGGAGACTAGAAATCACATTATTAAATAGGATCCAGAAATGAATGTGGATCCAACTCTAAATTGGAAGAGTATTAAGAATGGAGAAAAGAAATAAGAGAAGTTGAAGTTTCTATAGGCATACCTTGGAGATAGTAAAAGTTCTGTTCAAGATGACAGCAATAAAGCAAATTAAATTGTTTTTTTGCTTCTGGAGGGTGTTGCCTTCAATTTGTAAAAAACACAACCTCGTTGAAATGGAATAAAGTGAAGTGCAATAAAACAAGGTATGCCTGTATCGCTATTTGATGACAGAATAGCAAATGTGAGTATTCAGATTCCCCTTGTACTATGCAGTACAAACAGCATTTATATAAGTATTTTCCTTACAGAGTGAGGTAATAGACAATGTTCAAAAGTGTATTTAAATGGTTTACTCTGCATGTTTTTTGAAACTAGATCTAAAAAGAGTTTGTAAGAGCTAAATGCATTATAAACCATATGACCATGCATTATCCTCAACATTTATGTGGGGGGAGATTACTGGGAAGTAATAATTTAAATGGAAGTTTTTACCATACTAAAATTAATTTTTAGCAGTAAACTTCAAAAGATATAATTATGAAATAAAAATAAAAAAGTTGAAAAATATTTGCACAGCTGATAATGGACTTGTATCCTGAAAACTTAAGGGAATCTTACAACTCAATAAATAAGACAAAGCACATAATACAAAAATGATCAAATATTTGAGCACACAATTCTCTAAAGAAGATACATGGATGATAAATAAGCACATGGAAAGAGGCTCAATATCTTCAGTAACTGGTAAATGTAAATTGAAATAAAAATGTATACAAAATTTATATTAACATGGATAACATTAAAAAAACTGAGAATATCGAGTGCTGCATAGGGTATGAAGCAACTGAAGCTTTCATGCATTGCTGGTAGGTGTGAGGAATGATAAAGCTGCCATATCAGGCACGCCTATGCCCAGATACTTAGTGAAGACAAATGAAAACACATGCCCCTCTCCCACCTCTCCTTCCAAAAATTAAAATATGTACCAGATGTTTATGGTGGCTTTATTTATAATCACTAAAATTCGAAACAACCCACAAGTCCACCAACTGATGAATGGATAACCAAACTGAGGTACAGCCATACATTTTATACATTCAACAGTAAAAAAGAACAAAACAACCCAAGCAGCAGCATGGCTGACTCAAGTATGCTTTATGCAAAGTGAAAGAAGTCAACGCAAAACGCTCCACGCTGTATTATTCCGTTTCTGTCCTATGTTGGACCAAACGAAACTATAGGACAGAAAATAACTGCAGGTTGCCAGGTGCCCGGCTGAGAAGCAGGGATGGAAATTGTATCTTAATTGCATTGATAGTTACCCTGTTACTCTATTGTAATCATTGTCAAGAATCATGGGACAGTATACCTAAATTGGGTGATTTTGCTGTGTGTAAACTATACCTGTAAAATACCTTCAGCAATAGCATTCAAATACTCAAATATTTTATGTATTTATATTAAGGAGGTGAAGGCACGTACCATGCTTATCTAAGAATAAAATCTGTTTCTTGTGTCAGCAGTAAATACATGGGGACACTAAGACTGAGACTTCATAAATTTCAAACTATTCTTAATAAGATGCTTCATTCTTACTTCTCGTCTGTTCAATTAGGGAAAATTAGCATATTTTTATAATATCTTAAAAACACTAAATCAAAAAAGGGAAAAAAAAGAAGAGAGAGCCTCTGAGTTTTGAAAAAAAGAAAAATGGAGGAAAGAGGTGGGAAAGGCAGAAGCATAAGAGCAAGAAGTTGCAGACAAGGGGAGAGGCGGTCATGAAGAAGAGGGAAAGATCTAGGGCAGCGAGGTGTTGATGAAAACACCACGTATGTGCTGAGTGCTTCACCAGCCACTGTGGTAAGAATTTACTTGGATAGTCTCATTTAATCCTCACAACAACCTAATGGAGTAGGTGCTGTTGTCATTCCTGTTTTGCAGAAGGTAAAGCAGGTGTCAGGCAGGAGACATCGTTTTAGCAACCTCACACACTAGCAAAGAGGCGTGAAAACATTGGCAATTCAGGTACAGCTGCTGCTAAAGCTTGTGCTCTGATTCTCTGCCTAGAGCTTCATGGTAGACACTCTGCTACTTCAGTGACTTATCACAGTAATCTCAATGAACCGCATGTCAATACAGGCGTGGCTGTATTGGTTTACATACCATAAAGTAGTAAGAAATTAAATGGGGGAGGGAAATTGGAACCGTCGACTAATTCTTGGTTTGGTCTAAAGCTTGAGTACCCTGACATTCATTTTACCAAGGATCCTCTGCTTGGCTCTGGCATTTTTGTTTGATTGTCCACTTTGTCATAGCAAAAGCCATGGAACCACAAGGTTCTCCTCATCAACTGTCCCTTTGGGGAGAAAATAAATACAAATAGTGTCTGCGATATCTGCATTATTTCAAGTGGGGTACTTTAGCAGATGAATTATTAAGTGGAGACCAATGTCATAAAAAAGAGAATGATCAAGAATTAAGTTGATTTTGATATGCCTCGGAAATGCTCATCAATGCTGCAAGGTACAGCAAGGAATAGAAGACACTCAGGTGATAAACTAGGACTACTTTATTTTGATTACCTGAATATTAAAGATATCATTGACTCTCATGGAAGAATCCTTCACTGTTGCATCAGAAATATCCTAGTTCCCTGGATAGACCTGAGTAGTGTATAAAAATTTCAGTAGCAGATATCCAGATTTGGACTGATGGCATTTTCTGAATTGAATAGAATATAGTGAACTTGGCCTCAAAAATCAATCCAGTTTGATTGCTTGTAACAAAGATACTTCCTAAAGAAACATTGGAGTGAAGTCTAAAGAAGTGAGTCTATATTTTGTAGTGCTGTTTTTCTGCAGCTGCCACCAACTGGACAGGGACCAATTGGGGTTAATGGTCTTTGGCTTGAAAAGCTCTACTTAGCTATCCATTAATCCCCAAAGAAATGTCCAGATCCTAAATTATTATTGATTCATTGACAAACTCTTCCAACCAAACAAACTGCTTATGTTCGAAAATAACTCAGGACATAAGCATCCACTCTCAGAAGCTGCCTTAAGTGTATTCACACAAATTGAAAGTAGAGTGGAGAGGTGCTTTATTCCTCATGAAGACTGGACTTTGGGGCTTTCCCTTGGTAAGATTCTTGTTTAAAGGTAAGACATGCTCAAGGGATAATCCATTTGTCCATTGTTCAAAATATGTCATACTAAATTCCAATTCTACATTGTGGGGAAAAGAGCATATGTTTCACCAGCCATACATTAACCAGAAACTGACTTCATGTAGTGGGGGAGATAATAAGAAAGTGAGGACTGAAATTAAAAATGACCCATATTTGTGGGTACAATTTTTATTCTATTTTTATTTTTTTATTTAATGCTGTGTGACATATTAACTTAAATAGAAAATTTGTAACACTTAAGAATAAATTGCTTATTGGATAATCAACATACAAAGAACTATTAAAAGCTCAAATAATGATAAAAGTGAAGGTTAAAACTGACACGATGAAATTTTTTTTTATTTTTTAAATAGTTCTCTCCCTCTCTCATAATTTAATGTTTTTTTTTAACTATGCAAGTCATATAAGTACATTGTAAAACATTGATAACTTATAGAAAGATATTGTTAATGGGAAAAGTTTTCTAACACTCCTATACCTTTCTCATTATGGTCTAAAAAGCTAAACAATATGATGATTTCGGAGTGCAGCTTTTAAATCTTTATACATACAGATTGTATACACACACATATATGTATCTACATACATATATATATATCAATTTGTTTTTGTTTAAAACAAATAGGATTACCTTACATTTTTCTGTGGGTTGCTTTTCTCATTTCCTGTGTTTTGGAAATATTATGGCTCTATCTCAATTTAAAAAAAATACCTGTATATTAGTGTTTCTTAGCATAGAACATGTTTTATTGACTATTTCACTATTGGCTAAGATTTAGATTATTTTAATTTTTATACCAGCTAACATTGAAAACAATGTTACCATATACATCCTGTACTCGTTTGTCCATATTTTACTCACTCATGGAAGCATATTTATTTATATGTGAATAAAAATTGTGATAGATTTGAAAGAATGAATTTGGTAAGAGCTAACTACTACCAAATTCCTGTAGAAGAGACTCTCCCAATTTATACTTGCATTAACAGTGCATTAAGTTTTTGTTTTAAGCACCTCACCAAGACATGTTTGTCTTGTTCCTATCTGAATAGAGTTATGTTGCTGTTTTGATACCTATTCCCCCATTTACTAGTCAGGTAGAGCATTTTTTACATATTTATTGAGCATTTTTCCTTCTTTTTTTCTCTGTAATTTTCCTGTTTATGTCTTTGCTCATTTTTTGGGAATTGGAGAATATTTTATTTGCTCTGGTTATTGACATTTTGTCAGTTGTATAGGGAGAAAATGTATTCACCTTTACACATTTAAAATTTTATTTTATTTTTTATATGAACAAATTTTTTTTCTTTATGACTTTGGATTGTATTTCTTATTTGGCACAGCCTTCCATATCTCAGTTCTTTTACATTTTCTTCTAACATTTTTTATTTTCTTTTTCAACTTTAACTCCTTGTTTTTCATGGACTGATATCTTATACTCCATAATTTCTTCTTCCTTGAATCCTTTATATTTCATTACTAGAGTACAATATCAACTAATTCTTTGAATGGTTTTGTTGATATTAACATTTCCAAGTGCTTGCAGGTTTTTTTAAAAGTGTGTTATTTTACATCCTGCTTGAATGTTGAAATGCTCATGTGTAAGATTTTAGATTCAAAAATAAAATGTTTAATTCTATCTTTCCATGTTCTTCTGTTAGGCAGCATTGAAGATGAGAAGTCTGATACCAGGTTGATTTTTTTTTCTAATATAGGCATTTATTCTCTTTCTGTATACTTTTTGCATTTTCATCAGAAAACTTCAAAATTGTTTCACTTTTAAAAACATACTCAGTTAATCCTTCTACATGTCCTAGACTTTTATCAAGATATCTGAGTCTTCTACTCATATTTATTATCATTTGATAAATCTCTAAACCTAAAATGTGTGTCCTTAGTTGGGAAATTTTATTTTGTCATGTCTATTCAGTTCTACCTGGAAATTTAATTAGGTGGATTTGAGAAATCTCTTAACTAATCTTCACGTCTGATAAAACTTTTCTTCATTCATACATTCCATCGCTTGGGTCTTTTACATTGCTTTCTGGAAACATTCTCAGATCAACCTTCCAATTTATTAATTTGAGTAGTAGCTGTGCCCAGTCTATCACTCTAGAGTTTTTATTTCAGAAAGGTTACACAGGTATCCTGCACTTTCTGAAAGTTTGCATTATGCCACTTCGCTAAGCCTGAATTCAGCTCCACAGCCCAATAGCTGTAACCTTGAGAAAATGATGTAACTCCTCTATATCTCAGGTTTTTTTATTCATAATATGGATATTTATCTTTTGAGGTTAAATATTTTATAATAATAGTATACATAAAATTACTTAATATAGTACCTAAAATGTGCTAAGTTCAATAAGTATCCTTGGCAATGATGATGCTAATGACGATGACGCCAGTGATGATGGAGGTTGCAGAAGGAGGTGTGGAGGAGTTGCAAGACCAGGCATGGCAGTAGTTTGTTTTCAGGACCAGTAGTCCTACATCCACATCCTCAATGACCACATTTATGACTTTGCTTGGAAGTAATTGTCATTGCTACATTGTCCTCTCTCTTCCGAAACAGAGAAGAAAGTCAGGAAGAGGAGAGGGCTGCCTGGCCCTGGTGATCTGAATGCATTTCCCGATTGTAGCTTTATTCACTCTCAATTCCATGGCATTTTGTTCCGTGTGTATTTTAGGCTGTTGCAATCTCTGAATCTACTTCACTCATTGTTTTTTCCTCTCTGTTTTCTACTCTGAACGTCGTCTGTCCTCAGTCACTGCCACTCTCTTATTTTCTTTTTTTTTTAATTTTTAAATTACTTTATTGTTCTTCAATTATCATTGTCTGCATTTTTATTTTCTAGTACTCTCTTGGATCTTTTAAAAGTATGAGAATAGGTTTAGCTAAGCTGGGGCTGGGGGCTGAAAAGCATAGGCTCAAGGTCAGCAGGGTAAGGGCAGTGAGGGTAAGAGCAGCCAAAGGTCAGGGTGGCAAGCACAGGGTCGGTAAGGGCCCAGGTAGCCAGCAAATGCGTGGTCAGAGAGCCAAGAGCGTCAAGCCCCAGAGTCCTCTGTCCTGCGGACATATATAGTTGACTGGACAAGAGTTGAGGGGGAAGAAGTTATATATTGATCGACAGATAAAGGTAGTGCTACCTTTCCAAGATGCGGGTGTGAATACCGGAAGTTATTAATGGGCTTCTTCCTTTAGGCACTAAGGGCCCTTTTCAGCCTTTCAGGCCTTGGGATGAAAGCACAGTTTCAAAAGCTTTCTTTCCCAGATAGTGGAAATAATACACAGAATGTCAAAGGCTGCTGAGTCAGTGGGTGGGACAATATCCCTCCCCTCCCTGCCTTCCTTTGTCCTCCAGCCATTCATTGTATTGTAACAACTCTATTCACAAAGTATTTACAGGATGAGTGGATTTCCTTTAGCTCTAAATAAAATTGGGGGTATAGTGCAAGCTAATTACCCCTTAAGTTGTTTATCTTTTAAAATTACCCTATCCCATTCATTTGATTTGTTGATATTCTCAAGAGAAGCTTCCCTTGGCCTAACAACATTTTGGCAAAAATTCTAGCACAACTTTGGTGTTTTTGTGGATATTAAAGATCCAGGCAAATATACTTTTCACTTAGACCACAGACAGATTCACTTTTATGAAGAAAAAAAAAACAACAACTAAAAATATTTCTGAATTATCCTTTCCTATCTCAGATAGAACCATCAAGCCTATGACTCAAGATTTTTTTTTCTTTATACGCTTCTCTTCTAGGAATCTAAGTCTCTTTATAAGATAAGCAAAGTATATATATTAGGCAAAGTATATATTAGTATGGAGTAGGGGTTGGTACATATCTTTTTTTTTTCTTTAAATAGCCAATTTGGGGGGCATTCTGCTAACAAACATATTCTTCTTTGTTTCGTTGAATGATGTATGTAGACAAATGAATGTGGAGCCTTTCTCAGGGGTACTAGGAATTATTAGCAATTTGTAAATTGTCCTCTGAGGAACTCCTCAGAACATAGGGAAGTAGAGATGTCAGACAGGTGCCACTGGGTGGGGATTGTTAGTACATTTTATCAGGTATCCACAGAAAATGTTGACTCAGGCATTCCTTGAAACAGGGAAGATACATTTTCTGAGCTGGAGAAGTACCTTGAATGCAAAGAATAGCTTCCATCCCCTCTCATTGAGGAGGTAATCTTAGAGATATAAATATAAGAACATTTAAGATTTATTTATTTATTTATTTTTTATTTATTTTTAGAGAGAGGAGAAGGGAGGGAGACAGAGAAGGAGAGAAACAGCAATGTATGGTTGCCTCTCACATGGCCCTCACAGGGGACCTGGCCCGCAACCCAGGCATGTACCCTGACCATGAATCAAACCGGGACCCTCTGGTTCCCAGCCCGCACTCAATCCACTGAGCTACACCAGCCAGGCAGAACATTTAATTGGATTTAATTAAATGATAAAAGTAGAAGCTAAGGTATCTATACTGTTGATATACCTGGATTAATAATCAGTAAATGTTCTGTGATTTGTCTTCAGAGCTTCTAATATAACAAATTTAGAGTGAATTTTGATTGGTTAAGATGGCTTTAGTAATTTGAAGAAGGTAGAGACATATTGAATATATAAAACTCCGATAGATTTTTATTTTTAAAATATAAAGAATGACTGAATGAATAAAAGTGAATAAATTGGAGAAGAATGCAAAAGTCTGATAACTCTGAAAGCTTCAGGAAATTATGTGTTTACAAACCATAAAAGACCAAATTTATTAGGCAGAATGGAAAAGTAAGAAGAGAATTTTAAGATTATTTTACAGCAGGTCGCTTAAAACATGGCAGTATTATGCACGTATTAAAATGGTCAAGTAGATATAAAAAATACAGACACATTTCTTATTGTTTTTAATATGTTTCTAAGTTTCACATCTTTCTAACTAGAAAATAAGTTTTATAATTAAGTGTGAAAGGAAAACAATTAGATGAGATGTTGAATAGCCTTTGAGTTAAGAATGCTCCTAGTTGTTTCTGGACGGTGAAGCTCAGGTAAATTTTAATTATTATGCTTTACTTACCATCTGTGAAGCAGCTTATCTGTAATGCTTTGTGTTAATAATAATATTAAAGGGTTTTTTGATGTAGGTTAGAATCACTCCTTAGACAGCCTGGGCTCAGAGTAGGTATCCAGTGAACATTCTGCAGTGAAGTCCAAATTAACTATTGATAAAGTACAAAACAGAATAGTTCAGTGCATGACTTGCTTCTTTAAGATGGGTTTTTCATTAATAAAACTAAGAGTAGCAGAGTTGCCTGAAGTAATTTATTTCTAGAGCCTAATATACTTACTTCTTGTCCTTCAGACATTCTTTTGCAATTAAATAAACATCTCTATAAAGAAATAGTTTTTAGCTAATCATTGTTAAAAATCATTCATTCGAGTTGGCAGGATAAATTGTAAGATAAATCACTATGATTTTCCTCCATTTCTTTTTGCTTGTTTGATAGTTATTTCAAGTTTTATAGAATTACTTCTCCATCCAGGTTGAAATTGGAGTTATGTAAAAACTACCAAAATGAACAATGGAAACTCAAATGTTCTTTGAAATTCCAGTGTTAAAGAGCTTATGTTAAGTGTATTCAATGACCTTCTTTTTCTCTTTTCTTTAAAAGAAATATACCTGGATTTATTTGTGTTAATACCAGTGAACCATTGATAAAAATCTTTAATCCTCTATCTATGTAGGTTACAAACACATACACACAAACATCCATTTTTTATTAAAAAAAAAATTAGGCCCTGGGCTTGCAAACATGCCTGTCACCAGGGGAAAATGCATACTCTACTCTGGAGTCCTTCTGTGGGTGGTCCTCGTTTCCTCTTTTAATTCCTGAGCCAAAGCTGGCATAGGCACTGGAACTCAAAGGATTTATTTTGTGGACTGTTCCTCTTGTTAAGAACTTTTGAATCTAATTATTATAAATATATGAATGGCAAAAATTGAAGTCAGACTTTAAAAAAATCAATGAACAATGATTGATGAGACTGTTTTCCACAATGAATAAATTGTGTAGAATTTTTATAATTTTAGGAATTAAACATTTCAGAATCCAATTTGTCATTCTGGTGTTTTCTGGCCCTATAAAGGGTTTATACATTTCTTACATTCCAGATGACTCCAGAAAAGATTTCTGTAATAATACTTTAAATCTAATTTGGTGCTACATATATACATTTCAGTGCCTTACTATATCTCTGTACCTAGAAGAAATAACAACAGTTTAGGATAATTTGTTAAACAGGAGGGAAAGATGCACTGAGATTTATATAGAAATTCTTCTACCACAGGTAGAAATATGCAGGGAATATGGTCTCAGTTAAAATAAATAGATTTATAGCAAAGAAGGCTCCCTGGGACAATAGGTTTAATTAATGTCTTTTTCCCCATAGAATTTTTGGTGTAGAGTAACATTGGTATAGTTAACATATTGCATTAGCATCTATACGTCTTCTTGACTGAATAGAGATAATGTGTTCTCGCATGCACTTATTTACTCCCTTCTTCTAAATTTGCCTCCTAATAAAAGTTGGTTTTATTTAAATGATTAACATCTTACAATGATGCTCATTACTATCAAAATTACCACCACTATTCCTAATCAACTAATATTTGTCACTTAATCAAAAGATAAAAAGTAAAGAATGAAGCTTTTATACAGGTTATACAAAGCAGCCTTTCAGAATTTTAACCAGATTCTGCCTAATTTGAAGAATTTTAACTAGGAAAACCATACTAACAATGGAAAAACTAAAAGACTAATATGCAAAACTAACTTAAAGTATATTATTGGCTTATTTGAGCTCTTGGCTACCTCTCACTTTTTCTGTTACATTTAGCAAATTTACTGTGTTATTTACAGAAAACAAGTAAGATGTCAGACAAAATATTTGGCTCCCAGTCATAGGACCACTTTCGTTAAAATGAGAACAAACAGACATTTGAAAATACTATTTATGCTTCATCTCCCCCCTTCAGGAAAACAGATAATTAAAGTTGATACAGAAGCAATATAGGAAAATATTACTGAATTTATTCAAGCTTGGGATGGTATTGGTACTGAGTAGCTTCTCATTGCCTAAATAGGATCCCTTCTTTGTGAACCTCTGCAATATACTGAATGAGAACCCAGGGGTTCCACAGGTTGGAAAAGGTCAATGCTTTACAATTTGTAATATGAATTATATTCCCCACTATCATGATAAAGCAATCAACAGGAAAAATTCTTATTCTTGTATGTTTGCGTATCTGGCTTCCTATCCGGGTTCATTGTGCATAATTGGCCACTATCCCAAGATGAGAACACCTGAAATTGGCAAGTCTCCAAGTTGTTTGTTAAACAAGAATACTGTGCTGAGAATCGGGATGGCATTGCTATCACGTCTTTCATTGGGGAGAAGTTCTGTCTTCCTTCCAGCTGGGGTAAATATTGCTTCTATTTATCTCAGCTGGAACTTGAACCACATAGTCTTTGCTCATAATGGAGAGTAAATCTGGTGTTAGTTCTTTTAGTCACCAAATAATATGCTGATGGCCATATAAGGTTATGTCCTCTTAGCTATATCAAGCTTTTTATTATTCCCCATAGTGACTAGCATAATGTGAGGCATAAATGCTCAATAGATGCTTGTTAAGTCAAATTTAGAAAAGCCTAAAAAAGAATGTGGGACCTATGAATTATGCTAAAAAATTATTCCCATGTAACTCAAAATACTTTATGTAGGAAAAAAATGGAAAATTGCACTGTGAGGTCAAAATTTACACTGTTCTTTAAAAACGGCAACCTTGTTTCTCTAGGAGAAGCTCAGTTGGTTAGATTATTTCCCAGTGTTACTGGTAGTCTCACAAGGTGACACGTGTTAAAGTAGCCTCCAGGGATGACAGTAATTTAACAATTAACCATGCCTTTTCGTTATCAACATTCAAAGGGAAAAGCACAATGGTGTGGGAAGAATGTCAAATATACATGCCCTTTAAACTGATATTTTTGAAACCCATACTTATTACTTTATCCATCTGTCCATGCATTCATGCAATAAATTCATATTGATAACATGTATCAGCCACACATTATATTCAAAACAATCAGAAGGATGTACAGATTATAGTAATCAGATATTCACTCTAGCATTCTTTACATCAGAAGTTAGAAGGAAAGAGATTGAATCGAATATCTAATGAGAGATTCAGCTGAATCTTGGTATACATTAAGAGCATACTATGCAGATATTAAAAACACTGATACAGATTCTGTAATGTGTATTGGGATGAAAATACATTTGTTAGTATTTACTAAGTGAATAACATGGGTTAGCAGGTTATGGAATAATAGTTAAGATATTTGTTTATTTGAATATAAATCTACCTATGATGTGCACATATTATATCCAGTTGTGGGCTATGTTGTCTAGAAGGATATATACCAACACTTTAATGGTGTTTTCTTTGGGGCAGTGGAATTACATATATTTTTATCTTCTAATTTGTTTGCAATGGACATATAATTCTGGAACACTAAAAAAAACATTTAAACATATATAAACATCAGCATGTTGCAGCACACACTAGAATGATCCCAAGAGGAGAAAGATTTTCTTTCTTAGGTTTGTTTTTTTAAATCTGCACTTATTAAGCATTTGAAAATCAAATCAAATAGAATGCATGTCTCCTTTTTAATGATTAATACATTTTTAATAAGGCAGATGTGTTTTACATATTTATGATATGACTTTTTTAAAGGGTACAGATTTATAAAGTGAAGTGAGTTAAGGTAACATAATCAATGCGCATCGCCTTTGGTTTTGAAAAAGATAAGAGGGCTGACGAGACTTAGATACATTCTGCAGTCTCACTTAGGTCCTGGAAAACAGGTCAAAGGCGAGTAGGACTGCACCCAGGGATGCGGACCGGCCCAAATTACACTTTAATTGTGTAATATTTGGGGTGAATAAAGACTACTTTGTATTAACTTTATTTCTCTCATATTTCACTTAAACCTATAATAGTCCCTGAACAAAAATTTAAATAGTAGAGATTATATTCCTTTTTATTGGGTAATGTGTAGTCTTTGTGTACATGAATATTTAAAAAGTTAAGTGATTCACAAAAGTATATATAAAATTCTAAACTTGTATATGATATGTAAAATTATGTAAATCACATTAACACATATCATAATTTATAAAATATATTCATATTAAAATATCTCTGAATAGATATTAAATACTTATCATGGCTGTGTATAAAAAGAATTTTTCTTTCATTGTGGAAAAACTGAACAAAATGATCATGGCTGACACCAAAATATGGCTAGAATTACATTTGTGAAACAAGCCAAGATGGTATAATAAATATGCTTTCAATGTTCTCTCTTTCCCTTTTTCTTTTTATATGTGCTGTTTTAAAATGAAAATGATGTATCCTATCATGAGTGATGAACCGGGAGATATTAAGCTTCATGAATTACTGTTTATGTCATTTTAACTAAGTTCTTTTCACCCTTATAATGCTATTATGCTGTTTGGTTAATTAAAAACTGCTAATTTTGCCCTGGCTGGTGTAGGTCAGTGGATTGAGCGCAGCCTGGGAACCAAGGGGTTCCCGGTTCGATTCCCAGTCAGGGCACATGCCTAGGTTGCAGGCTAGGTTCCCAGTGGGGGACACATGGAAAGCAACCACACATGGATGTTTCTCTCCCTCTTTCTCCCTCTCTTCCCTTCTCTCTAAAAATAAATAAATAAAATATTTTTTTAAAAACTGCTAATTTTAAGAATATTAAGTTACGGCTTAAAAATTTCTAGTGACCTGTTGTACCATTAAATTCAACATGAGAAGGCATGTCTGACCTTTGAGTAGCATCTTTTTAATTCTGCATGGAAGTAATGGAAACATTGAATGCTTCCAGGCTATGTCTTAATTGTGAGTCTCAGGCATGTGTAGCAAAGCCTGCTCACTTAGGACATCTGGGATGTGATTTAATTGATTACTCCTTGTGGTGTACTCAGTCTTCATGTTACAGAAAGTCACACAGGGTCACATTTCCTGGTTACCGTGAACTTCTGACATTACTGAGATGAGATGGATTTTCTGTTTTTTTCTCTATTATGAATTTAACTAGGTACCCCCTAGATTTCATGTTTACATTTAAATAGCATGGGTGTTATCTTATTTTAATATGTATAAGTTATGTGCCTTCTCAAAGCATAAAGGAATAACATTTTGTAGGAGAAAAGGATAACTTTTTCTATCTAAAACATAAATGAAGAAAAATTGTTCATGACAAAGCAGTCCAAGAAAATGTAAAAAGAAAACTGTTAAGATAACCCAGCATCAGTTTGTCAATCATTCTCAAAGATAAAAAATTCAAGTGAATGTATTCCAAAAAATATATATATAAAATTAGAGTCCTCCTAGAGCTATAGGAGAGACCAAAATACACACTCAGATGCAGAGGGAGAATCAGTTCCTCTGTGTACCTATTGATTTTTTCAAGGAAAAAAAAAGACATAAAACTAATTGCAAAGTAAAAGAATTGAATGAATCTTAGAAGAGAATGAAGAGGCATTAAAAGCTAAAATAGGTATTCATCGTAATATAGCAGCAACACAGGAATTATTGGTTACAGTACCATCCAAGGGATTAAGATGACACACAGATCTCTATCAAGGGAAGACTCATATATATTTTTAAAAAATAATATAGATGGGGTTTTTCCACAGTGGCCCTAAGCCATTGCTTATTCAGGCTTGTCTAATAGTGAGCAATCTCAAAGAAAAGAGCATGATTTCTTCTTCTTCTCTCATTGACATCGCTCCCTGTGTAGCTCTGTGGTTGTCCCCTCTTGCGTAATCTGCACTCTGTAGTAATAGTTATGCCAAAGGGATGGGGTACTCTGATTGACAACTTAGGATTCTCCAGGTCAGTGGAAAGTTAGGGCCACATGAACCCAAGGAATCCTCAGAGGTCAGTTCTTTAAAAAATGGACATAAAGCAGAGCCCATAATTGTACATGTCCACACAGGTTGGATTTATCATGTCAGAAAATAGGCTTAAGGATAGATATTTCAGGAACAGCATATGAAATAAAACTCAAAGACAGAAGTGAATAAGGCATGTTCAGGGGATGTAGAATTGAGTTCTTTTGGGGAAGCAGAGAGTTGTTTCTAAGGAACAGTAGAATCACAGCTAAGTTGTTGAAGACATTTGGAGCCAGGTTGCATTTGCTTTGCAGGCAATAGAGTTTTAGAACGGGATTTGTGTGCGTGCATGTGTGTGCACGCACAGTGATTCAGTTAAGTCCGTGCTTTCCCAAATGCACCTTGCTTTAGATCAGCAGTTCTCAAAATTTTGGTCTCGTGATTCCTTTATATTCTAAAATTTATTAAGAAGGGCCTTTGTTTATATGATTATATTAGTTGTTATTTATTGTATTATAAATTGAAACTGAGAAAAAATTAAAAGAATATATAAGCACATCTTCTGTGAGCTCTCAGAGTGGATGACCTCATCATATCACGTAGCTTCTGGAAAATTCTAAAATGCATTCAACAGAGAATGAGAGTGAATAAGGCACTTGATGTTCAAGCATTGTTTTACAATTTTTTTTTTTTACTTCATGGATCTCCTGAAATCATCTTGAGCACACCAAGAGATCCCTGTACAGCATCTTAGGAAAGAAACATTACTTTAGGGGGTCATGTGACATATGCAGTGGCTCCTGATTAGTATTTTTGAAGTGGAATTAAGTAAAATGAAACAAAATGAAAAGGAATGGAAAAAATGAATGCATTACAGATATGAAGGATAGAATGTTTTGGTGAAATTTAAATTACGTTTGTCTCTGTGATCATGTGTTTTGTCATAATGCAAAATATTTTTCTTATTTTAGTAGTTTTACTTTTAAAGATTTGAATATTACCCTTTAAAGTTATATTTAGGGTAGACTTATTCATTCTTGGCATGAAGTTAAATTTCAGGTAGAACAAAACAGAGCTGAGAACAGCTGCACAGGCATGACATGGAGGCACTGATTAAGAAAATGCTGTAACCATGCACAGTTAACTTGTTCAAAAAAAAGAACAGCTCTTGGATGCCTGTGATGAGAAGAAAAGTCTGAGTTGCTTAGAGTGAAGCCAAAGCTCCACTGTCAGACAATAAGATGGTCAGCAATTTTAGGTCAACTTTTCCTTAAATATAACTATGTCTCATATTCTGACAAATACGTTATTCTTTGCAGTTCCATTAGCACAAATCCTGACCTCTTTTCTTCATATCCTGCTGAGTAAGCTTGAAAAGCACAATCCCCAGGTACTGGTCTCTTTTTGCTTTTCAAGCCTAAAGATCTGTCGGGCATATGTCCTATAGATGTGAGTGAATCATAGTCAAAATGACAGTAATATGGATTAGAAGCTCATTTCCTGTCCCTTGCCCGGCATTTTGTACAAAAAGTCCTTATTAATCATCACAACTTTTATTGAAATAGTCACACTGTATTTACATCATAAGAAAAATCATGGCAATTTGAATAACTGAGTGAACTTTAGTTAGGGATGATTTGTTTGATGTAAAAAAAAAAAAAAAAAAACTAGAGAGCCTCAATAACCATGTTGTTTTCTTTGAAATTCATTAATAAAGACTGGGATAAATGATAAAAATATGAAGATAACATTATAAAAATGGATTTCTTTGGTAATAAAGATTTGGTTAAAGCAAAAATGTTTATTCAGAGGTGACTAAAGATAGTTGTTCTCTATGCTCTCCCTAGGATATTTGGAGAACTTCAAAAGCCGTATAAATCACCAAAGACAGCACCATTGTTTACTGATATAGCTTTAGTACAGACTCTGTAGAGTAGTCCCTCTGTATTCACAGGGGATATTTTCAAGACCCATAGCGGATGCCTCAAACCACGGAGAATATTGAATCCTAATCAACTTCTTAAATTCTGTTGCAAATGTAGCAGCAGCTTCTTCACTGGCAGACTGGGGCTCTTCAGTCTGAATCTGAATCTGGAACTCTCTGTTACTTGCAGTAAATGGGTTGGTGCCCTTCTTTTAGGGGATCCCTTTATGAAGTCTTTGTATAGGCTCAGTGCATTTTGGTGTAACTCAGAGCATGTTTTCCATTCATGTCTTTTACCCACAGTTCTAATGCCTTTTCCATCTTAACTAGGCACATGTCACACACTGTGGCTGTAACTTTTGCAGTTTGAAGTGTGACTGCAAAAGTAGCACAAATATTTTCCCAATTTCATGAATAAAAAAATCATTTTACCATAGATCATAATCAACCCAGAATATAATATTTTTCCCTTATCAAGTGGGGAACTTTCATCTTTTCACTTAAAGGAAAGGCTGTACGGCTTCTCCTTGGCAAGTCCACATTGCCAGCATCAATACTCTTGCATTTGGGGCTATTGTTTAATAAAATAAGGGTGACTTAAATGCAAGCACTGCCGCCCCCTGGCAGGTATCACATATGCTAGGTAGTGGATTAGTGTGGAGATGTGGATAAAGGGAGGATTCCCACCCCTGGCAGGACAGAGCAGGACAGCATAAGATTTCATCACACTACTCAGAATGGTGCACAATTTAAAACATATCGAATTGTTTACTTCTGGAATTTTCCAGTTAATATTTTGGATTGCGATTGCCCGTGCATGGATAACTGAGACCAAGGAAAGCAAAACAGTGGATAAGGGGAAACTACTGTACTTAAATTCTTCTACTGCATTTAGAAATTGGGACAACCATAACAGAATAACAATAAAAAGTGAAAAAAGGGAAAATAAAGCTTGTAAAAATATTCTTCCATTACATTAACAGAACCTCAAAGAGATGTTGAAGGAGGTGATGATTCTGCTCTAGTCTGGGTGAGTTTCACTTCATATAGAAGATTATATTCTGTCTGTTATTGGCACACTTCAACAGGGAATCTAGGAAGTATTCAGAGTCAAGCAGGCAAAACAATGAAGAGACTATAATATCCTGATATACAATTCGTGATTGAAGAAACAAGAAATGTTGATACTAAAAAAGATATGACTCCTAAAGCTGATGATAGTTGTCTGGAAGTGTGAAGATTGGGTGCTTTTTGGGTGTTTTTTGATTATAATTAAACTCAGGTATCTTTAAGACAAACACGGATTTTTATATAGGGGCTGCAATTAGAAAATCATTATCTCTTGAAAGACTGGCTTCTCTCTTAAGAACTTTGCAGGGACAGTTCAAGTACATCTGTACTTCTCTGGGTATTTGCTCTTGCTAGTATTTGCCACTGCTCCTGAGCGAGCCAGTCTGAGCAGCTTAGCTAGTAATTATTATCCATTTGGGGCAGAGTGCTGCATCCTTGGCCACTTTTAGGATTGTCAGCCAGCCTCTGGAAGAGATGCGCTTGGATCAGGGTCCTCTTCCTGGTTTAATCTATAGCCATCTCTGTGGCAAGGATCCCCGAGTAGGAGGTCACAATTAGTCATATTACAATGGAAAGGGGTGAGTCAGACAAGAAAGGCACCATGACCAAAACACCTAGTATAGTCTGTAGAAATCTAGCCAAAATGTGAGATGCCAGATGTTTTGATTTTAGTGAAATGTCCTAGTAATATTTAATATAAGGCTGTGAACTTTCTCTACTAAGCTTTGATCCAGGTGTGATTATTGAATAAATAGATTAAAAAATTGTCTTAGTAGTCTTAAAGGTAGATATTTGTACAGGTTAAAAAAGTCTTTTCTACTTCTTAAGTGTTATATAACAACTCCTTTTGCCATAAATAGTTTTGTGAGATCCAAATTATACTGCATTTTCTGCTCAAAACTGTCTATTGCTAGTAAAATTCTTTCCTGAAAGATATTAAATCCTCATCAGAGTCACTGATAAATTACTATCGTAAAATAATAGCTAGATAAATTCATTAAGAGAGTTTTTAATGATCTAAAATCAACCAATAACATTTATTAATCATTTTCTATATGTATGACATTTGAGATACAAAGATGAGAAAATTAACAATATATTTTCACTACCTGATATGTGCCAGGCATTCTCTAGTTTGGAGATGCAGAAGGAAAACTAAAAGATAAGTATAATTTCTTGTTTATTTTTTTAATCCTTACCTAAGGACATTTTTTCATTGCTTTGAGAGAGAGAGGCATGAATGCCTCATATGTACCCTGACCACAGGTAGAACCCACACAACTCTGGTCTATGGGACAACGTTCCTACCAACTGAGCCACACTGGCCATGGCAGCACAATTTCTTCTTTTATGGGTTTCACATAATCGAGAATAAAATCAACATATTATTAAAATATTAATTAATAATATGTGATCTGCAGAAAATTAAAACAGTATACATGATTGACTGGGTGGGGACTTGCAATGTGGTCTGGCAAGCATTCTGTGAGGACATACTTGAAAGGCAAGTTGGAGCCAGTCATGTGCAGTTCAACAGCATTTCAGCAGAGGAAACATGCAAGGGAACTAAGGTGGCGAAAGGCTTGGAGTGTTCCTGGGATTTAAGACTAGAGCAGGAGATGAGGAGAGAAAATAAGGGAAAAATGGAAGTAGAGTTATAGACCAGGGTAAGTAAGGCATCTGAATATTATTCTAACTAGTATGTTTCTTATTTGGACAGTTCAAAACAGAAGAGTGATATGATATAACATGGAATAAAGAACTGACCAATGGAGTTGGCAAAATAAAGGTTATAGGAATTTTTAAAAGAAAGATGAGGGGGATAATGGAGACAAAACCCAACTGGAGCAGATTGAGAGAAGAATAAGAAAGAAGTAGCGGCAGTACCTGTCTAAAATTTTCTGTGAAGAAGGGCAAAGAATGAGCACTACTTGGGGAAATTGGGTTCTAAGTAGGTTTTTTTCATCTTTTAAATCAGAAACTATACTGTAAACTTCATGAATGTTGATGTGTAAAGTCTAATAAAAAAGAGAGAATTTGTGATTCAAATGAATGGTTTCTTCTTCTTTGGGACAAAAATATTTGAGTCACAGAAGAGATGAGATCCATATCACTGCCACAGGAGTTGAACTTGCCTTCTGATGGGTAAAAAATAAATTTACCTGCCGTAACAGGAGGGAATGCCGAGAGCATATTTACAGATGAGGCTGTGCTGGTAGCATCAGTGGTCAGAAAATAGGTCACTTCCATTTTCTCAGTGACTAAGTGAGTGGACGGGATACAGGAGGTTTGAGAAGAGTGGAAAAGATGAGTAGAAAGATTTCAGTAATGTCACTCAGCATATCAGTGATTAATGAATTGTGACAGGCATTATAAAAAACTTTGAAATGTGGATCATATTGCCTTGACTGGATCACATATAGAAACGAAAAGAAGATGCACAGAGGCCTTTGTGTAGATGATCAAAGAGAAAGGATGGGGCCAAACTTTTTGAGAACGTTTGCCACCACCCTTTAAGAGTTTGAGAACTCTTTGTCCACTTACTCAGAAGGGTTTGTTAATAATATTAATTTATTTTTACTTTAAATCACCTAAGCTCTCCTTTTAAAATGACTCGGTTTCCAAAGGTAGAAAGTTGTCCCCTGGTGATTTCCTTAATTATTTCGTTGAGAGGTGTAATCATTACTCATGAGCTCCATGCATGCTATTATCGCCATGCTAAGTTTAGCCTTTGATATTTTCATTCCATAATTTTAGCCTACTGTGAGATAAATGAGCTGAAAAAACAACTGCAATAATGTGGACTCATCACATTTCTAGAGCTAGAAAAGACCTTAGAAATGATGCAAGTTTCCTACTTTTGCCGAAGAGAAAACAAGCCTACAGGGTGAAGTGACTTACACATCAGCCCCTTTAACTGCAAAGCTAAGAGGAGAAGGGGCTTCTCCGTTCCAGCCTGTGGCCCTCTCTTAGTTTAGCACTTAGTTCAGAGTACGTATTTTTTCATTTGAAATCTTGACAGCTACATAAATGTACATTTCTTTTTCTGCATGTCGGGTTCTTCATGATTATTGGACTTCTTCCAGTTTTCGAAAACCTCTTCTTCTGATGGGTAAAAATCAGACATGTTTCTTTAAGAATCTTGGTGGGGATGGCTGAGGTGGGGGGTAAAAGCAGACAACTGTACTTGAACAACAATAAAATAATTTAAAAATACTTGACTAGTGTCACATTTTAAAATGAATATTATATTGTGAATTTACCTGCACTGTGTGGGGGATGGACTTAAGTCTTTAAAAGTGATCGTAGTGTTTGTGTGAGATGATGAATTTAACTAGAAGTTGTCCAAAGGAAGATGTCTAATCACTCTGCCATATTCCTGAAACTAATACAAAACAGCACTGAATGCAAACTGTTAACTGAAAAATTTTTTAAATATGTTAGAGGAAACACAAGATTGTAAATCATTTGTATATGTTTGGATTTGATAAATGTAGTTAAATATCAATACTCCATGTAAACCTGTATTGTCTTTGAATTCAAGTGTGTCTTACATCTCTATTGGATTATCAGAGACATAAGTTATGTATCTGAATTATCATTAACAAAAGTTCAGCACCCAATGTGGGATTAAAATATGGAGGAGAAATAGATACTGAAAGAAACACATTTTAATTTAAAATAACTTATTACTTTAAATAATAAATTGCAGGATGATATTTCAAGAGCTTTTTTTTTAAATCAGTTGTTGACAGTTTGATCTGATATAGTTTTAGGCATCATAAAAAATGATTATCAGAGTGACTTGTACAGTTTAAATATATAAAACAGCAATAGCTAATACAGTTATGTGATTTAGGAAGAGGTATTATCTTGTTAAATTAAAATATGGTATTATTTACTTTTTCAACAATAGAGAGGATTGATTTATTAATGCACATAGCAGTTATAGTACATTTTCCAAGGAAATTGAAGTAGATTTCCCCTATCCATTAATTTCCATTTCCGCCCGTTCATTTCTGCCACTGGCAGCGAGCATTTGCCTCACATTTTCTTGTACCTGATGTTTGTAAATCTCACTCACAATCTTATCAAATGGCAAGCACTAAATTTTTGGAAGTCACATTAAAATAGAGTTTCTAATTGTAAAGAAGTAGCTTAATAGGAAGCACAGAATGTATTTCTAATGTAGTGCCCATTCAGGCATCCACATTTGGAAGAGAGTTGAAGACTGCGTTCTTTTCCAGAGAAAATGTGACCTTGTCCTCACCATGCCTAATAAATGCCCAGAAGAAAAAGTAATATGGCCCTCTATCATTAACAGGGGAAAACTGAAGGATAAGGCTAGACCCCCAGGCTACAGGAATGCTCTTAATTATAGATGTTGTTATTATTTTTTTGTTTTGTTTTGTTTAGTCTCTGTTGTTGTTGGAGCAAAATTAGAGGTGGTACCATGTAGAAGATGGAATTGGCTTATAGGAAACTCTAGTAGGAATTCCCAGCCCTGAACATTTCTTAACAGCAAAAGATTATACATATGTGACATTCTTTTCTATAGAAGTAAGATGCATATGTGTTTTAGAGGTCCATGAATTTGAAATGCAGTCTTAATTTTCAAAAACATAGAAAGTGTTCAAATTAACTGGGCTAACTGAAGGACATTTCAAAAAAAGTAGGTATTTTTTTCATTGCAATTAAGATAAAATATGCAAAAGCTAGTGATCTGTATCATATCTCTGGCATTTTAAAAGTCTACATTTTATACTTGAATGGGTAAATATGAAGAATTAAAAGACAAAATTCTATGGGACAGAAGCTAACTTGACATGTAAAAGTATCGGTAGGCCCTTCTCTGTCCTCATATGAAAAATTTTACGTAAACTGCCTAGCTGGTGTAGCTCAGTGGATTGAGCGCGGGCTGGGAACCAGAGGGTCCCGGTTCGATTCCCAGTCAGGGTACATGCCTAGATTGCGGGCTGGGTCCCCGTGAGAGCCATGTGAGGAGCAACCATACATTGCTGTTTCTCTCCCTCTCTGTCTCCCTCCCTTTCCCTCTCACTAAAAATAAATAAATAAAATCTTAAAAAAAATTTACGTAAACGTATAAAAATAAAACTTTGTAAGTTTCTGTAAAAAACAGGAAACTGGCATGAATACTGAGGTCTACTTAAACTAGAAAAATCACATTTTTAAATCAGATTTTTTTCAACAAACAAGTGTTGGCAAGGATGTGGAGAAAGGGGGACCCCTTTTACCCTTTTGCACTGTTGGTGGGAATGCAGATTGGTGCAGCCACTGTGGAAAGCAGTATTGAGATACCTCAAAAAATTAAAAATGGATCTGCTATTAACCCAGTGACCCCACTTCTGGGAATATATCCAAGGGAACCCAAAACACTAATTCAAAAGAACATAAGCATCCCTATGTTCATTGCAGTTATTTAAAATCACCAACATATGGAAGCAGCCCAAGTGTCTATCAATAGATCAATAAATAAAACAACTATGGGACATTTAAAAAAATGGAATACTGCTCAGCTGTAAAAAGGAAGAAATTTTTACCCTTTGCAACAGTACGGATAAACCTGGAGAACATTATGCTAAATGAAATAAGCCAGTCAGAGAAAGACAGATACCATATGATTTCACTCACATGTGGAATCTAATGAACAAACTGAATTAACAAGGAAAATGGGGGCATACTCATAGATGGAGAGCAGAATGACAGCTGGGGAGGGGGAGTAATTAGGGGGTGGAGGGATTGAGCGAAAAGGAAAAAGGACTCATGGACATGGATAACAGTACGGTAATTGCGGGAGGGAGGTATATGGGGACTAAATGGTAATAGGAAAAATACAATAAAGATTAAATTAAAAAAAGGGAGAGAAACAAATACATTTTGCCCTAGCCAGGTGACTCTGTTAGTAGGAGCGTCCTCCTTTACACTGAAAGGTCATGGGTTGAAAGTTCAGGGCACATGCCTAGGTTGCCGGTTCAGTCCCAGTTGGGGCATGTGTGGGAGGCATCCAGTTGATGTCTCTCTCTCACGTAGATGTGTGTGTCTCTCTCTGTTCTTTTCTCACCTTTCCTCTCTCTAAAATCAATAAACATATCCTTGGGCGAGGATTAAAAAAAGTGTAATATATTATTTATTTCCTTTGGTTGTATTAATGCAGTTATGCATGCACAAAATTTATTAAGATCTATTAATTTAGCATTGAAAACCATGGTTTACATCTAGCCAGTTATCTGACATGGCATCAAAAACATTCATAAAAGATTTCATGAATTCTATAAATTTATAGCGAAAGCAAACTTTTTAAACAATTCAAGCAAAAGTAAATGTAATTGGGCCACTAGACAATCATTCAAGACACTTTGTAATATTTAAGTTTTAATAATGTAAAGACACTGAAAAAACATTGGTTTAGAATTTATCATCATAAAAAATAATTTAATGAATATTATGCAGAAGTCTCTCAAAGAATATTCTCTGCCAAGTTGGAAAGCAGAGACCTGTAGAGATGATCACTAAACATAACCTCTGTTTTAGGACAATGCATTCCTTACTTCTGTGTATTCATGCAGCTAATATTTTTATTTATTCATATAGCCAAAAGGACTGTCCTGTATTTCAGTGAAATAAAAGTTTGTGTTCAAGAACTTGAAATCCTCTTAATATAAAAATTATTTCAATCAGATAGTTATATATCGCATATACAATACAGATAACCTACATACACATCATGCATGCACACACACACATGCATAACACATATGTGTACATATGTATGTCTGTGTATATGTGTGCACATAGTGAATTATGGTGCTATATTAAGATGTTTCATAATTTTTTGAGCAAATAGAGTGGCCATGAAGGTCAGATGGTTCTTTTCTCCCTTAACAGACTCCACAATGGATCCTTTTCTCAGTCGTTTAGTGAGAAGTGCATCTAAGTAATGTGTACTCAGCTCTCAAAATTTAAAACTGGAAATCATGCATTTATTATTTTTTCTTAACTTTATTTTTTTTAAGATTTTATTTATTTTTAGAGAGAGGGGAAGGGAGGGAGAAAGAGAGGGAGAGAAACAGCAATGTGTGGTTGCCTCTCACATGGCCCTCACAGGGGACCTGGCCCGCAACCCAGGCATGTACCCTGACTGGGAATCAAACCAGGGCCCTTTGGTTCCCAGCCCGCGCTCAATCCCCTGAGCTACACCAGCCAGGGCTATTTTTTCTTAACTGTAAATCCAGTTACTTGGGCTCCACAAAAACTCCAAAATATGTTGCATACTTTCCATCTTTAACTCCCTTAAGTTAAAAGAGGATATTTAGCTCTTAGAAGCATCAATAGAAACTGTTCTATTATCTGACTTAATGAAAGTTGGAATTTGGTTAGTTTTTTATATATATAAAACAGTGTTAGTATACAATTATTATATAACAATATAATATGTTGCTACATAATTATATGACAATATTTGTATGCAAGAATATATTATACAACAATATTCTTAAGTAAAATATACTACCAAAAGCATTTATGAATATCTGCCTCATGATAATATGTAAAGAAAATTGGATCTATATGAAACCTTGTCAGTCAACTTTATGTAAAATGAATGATATCATATCTGTTTTTTTAAATTATGTGACTTCTTTTATAAAATGCAGAGTTCTTCTGGAGACAAAGTGGCAGATCATAATTATTTGATACATCTATGTATTTGTAAATTAGGTTTTCATAGAAAAAGACACATTTGAGGGAAAGGAAAAAGTTATATCTTTTAGTTAAAAAAACAAACTAATTTTTGTGTTCTCCATCTTCAAGAGAAGAGACAGAATACAGATTTTCTAAGCTGCAGCATCCTGAGAAAAACTTCTGGTGATAACATTATTAATTTAATGTTTTCCTGATACATAGGGACTTCTTTTAATGGTGGTCACAACTATCCAATTGCTTAAAATATAATACTGCTTGACTCCTATTCATTTTTATTTATTTATTTATTTATTTAATATATTTTATTGATTATGCTATTACAGTTGTCCCATTTCCCCCTTTCTTCCACTCCACCCCCCCATTCCCCGCCCTTTAGAATTCCCATAAGACTATTAGCTGATTTCTCAGAAGAGACCTTGCAGGCAAGAAGGGGCTAGAGAGAAGTTTTCCAAGTCATGAAAGGCAAGAACCTACATCCAAGAATACTCTATCCAGCAAAGCTATCATTTAGAATGGAAGGGCAGATAAAGTGCTTCTCAGATAAGGTCAAGTTCAAGGAGTTCATCATCACCCAGCCTTTATTATATGAAATGTTAAAGGGATTTATGCAAGGCATGGAGGAATATCAACAGGGGATTGGTAGGGGGAGAGAGGGGGAAAAGGTGCAGAGAATAAGTAGCATAAGTGGTAGGTAGAAAACAGACAGGGGGAGGTTAAGAATAGTGTAGGAAATGACTCCTATTCTAAACATAAGTATTGGAGTGGCAGAAAATTTGAGATGAGTAATCACACAGGTTTTTCCTTTGCATGGCTGAACATTCTACAGACTAGACAATTTCACAAGTATCAATAGTTCAGATAATAAGGGTGTGTAATGATTTTTGACTAAATACCATAAGAGGATCTTAAAACTTTTGTTCCCCATTCTTCTGCAGAGTGGGTAAAAAGTGAAATGCTGATTAGCATATTGCTCAGTTTTTCATCAAAAGGAAAGTAATATTTGGTTTAGTATTATTTGAGTTCAAATTGAACTGGAATGATGCCTGGTGCATAGATGCCATAATTCATCAAACAAATGTTTATTGTCGACTATTTGCAAGGCATTGGGTATGCTGAAGAGAAGGAGGCCCTTGCTTTCAAAGCTGTTCAAGAAATAGAAGAAAAAACATTTATTCGAACACAGACTTTCCTTGGGAAGATATAATTCTTTATTAACAGAACAGAGGTACTGCTTAAAAGTAAGGCCTCCTATACATCAGCCTCTTTGCTACTTTTTATATTTGGGGGTAAAATCACCATATCTTGCCTTTTAAACTTTTTATACTTGTGGGGAAATCACTACATCTTGCCCGCATGTACCCCCATTCAGGTAATAAGCAGCGTTTCCATTAATACTGAACACTGAAAAATTTCCTACGTCACATGTCTGTAAGCACATAGTTCAAACTTGTAAGATAAGTTTATCAATTTGGGAAAATTATAAATAAAGATGTTGGAGAGAAGATTAAAAGGGAGAAATGCTTTGTAATGCAGGGCATTAGAGGAATTACAGTACCTCCTTATTTTTTATTTTACTACTGCAGGATGTTTTCAGGAGATGAAAGAAAGAAAAAAGAGAGGAAGGGAGGAAGGGGAAGAAAGGATGGGAGACAGGGAAGTGAAGGAGAAAAAGAAAGTATAGGAAGAAAAGAAGAAAGAAGACAAAGAGGAAAAGCAGGCAGGCAGGCAGGCAGAAAGATAGAAAGGACAGCAGTTACCTGTTCCCCTTCAGGTAGGCCAGGCGTGACCCAGTGTTTTCTTTACTATCAGAATAACCTTAAGGGGCCACAGTAGCCCAGCAGCTGTTGTGGCAAAGTAAAAATTAACAGATTGATGGAGCAGTTCCTCATCAGATTAAAAAACAGCAGCACCAACATCAAAAAATGAGTGGGGGGCCCTGGCTGGTGTAGCTCAGTGGATTGAGTGCGGGCTGGGAACCAGAGGGTCCCGGTTCGGTTCCTAGTCAGGGCACATGCCTGGGTTGCGGGCCAGGTCCCCATGAGGACCATGTGAGAGGCAACCATACATTGCTGTTTTTCTCCCTTTCTTTCTCCCTCCCTTCCCCTCTCTCTAAACATAAAAAATAAAAATAAATAAAATCTTAAAAAAAAATGAGTGGGGGGTGCTGGATAGAGGGCGCTAAGGGGAAAAATTGGACAACTATAATAACATGATCATTTTAATATAATTAAAAATAAAAAATAAATTATGAACAAAAGCATTCTGTGCTTACAACATATGCTGTAGTCAATTTAGTGTACAACTAAGGTGATTCTCTTATATACCCTTAATGTGAAGGGAATAGAATTTCTTTTTTGGGGGGTGGTAGGTAATCTGCTATAAAATAGTTATTCTAATAACCCATTGTAGAGAAACAGTCTGTAATTCAAGATAACAGGAATAAGCCATCTTCGGACATGTCTGATAATCTTGGTCAGGTTTCTCCTTGCTCTCATGCCTTCTGTAGGGTGGAGTCTGCAGAACACATTCAATACTTGCCAGTTGATTAGTAGTGAAAAACCACCTTAGGAAGATTCACTAGCAGTTCGAAAAATTTGAGGTCATTTGGGAGCAAAAGTTTAACATACTAACTGGTACACTTAATTTCTCATAGAAGCTTACATTGTTTTTGTATTCAACATTTATGAGAACTTGAATAAAATGAGCACAGCATTTACAGCAGAAATAGAATTTCTGAGACAAAACTAATTGTTCTCACCATGAGCACAAGAAAGCATCCACTAGCCAGTGAAATCTGGTAAAGGTTGTGAAGCTTGCGGAGTGAGTCCTGGAGTCTTGGAGGCAGTTGCTTTAAAAAATAAAAGAAGGCAAGCACCAAGCTTTCTTAGTTTAAAAATATAGAGAGAAGACATAAACTTAGAAGCTGTGACATGTGAAAACCACATTTAAATTTCCATGGCTGACACCAGAATAAAGTTCTCTATCATCGGATTGTTCTAGTGATGTAAATATAGAGCTTGCCTAGAAACTGCTTAAATCAAAACAGAACAAAAAACAGGGAGACTCAGGAAGACAATCAGAATTTTCATTGGAAAGCAGATCTGAAAAACAGGGATAGAGGGAATTACGGGCTGAAGAGAGATGGATCTTTGGGGATAACATTGGCTGTAGGAACATAATTGTGGGACAGAACAGACCTGCAAGCTGCATCCATACGTCACTGGTTATCTTATGTAAGTATGAGAAACTCTCAGTGTAAGTGTAGACGAGAATATTTTCACTTGGAAAATAGTCAGTAGTGGTTTCAGAAGCACTTCATATGTTAGAAAGTTACTTTAAAGATAAATAAATGCCAGCCTACTTTACAATTGATTTGGATTTCTTACATTGCCTTCAGTTTTTTATTTCTTCTCTTTTCTCCTCCTCCTTCTCCTCCTCCTTGTTCTTCTTCACCAGTAAGCCGGCTGTAGACATTGTCTTTAGCTGTAATTAATAGCTAATAGAAAATCTTGTAGATTCTCAACTTTAATAGATGGAATATACAAAAATAAGCCCTGTTTTCTGGAAGAGATAGTTGTCTCTATGTACATATAATCGTCTTTTTCTTTTGAGGAAAGCAATAAAAAAAAAAATTGTTGCCCCTGATTGCTCACCAGAAATTCACATAGTATAGGTGACTGTTCTGAGACACTGACCTCAGTGACTGAACCATTGGCTAAAATGAGTAGTCTGATTGAGAATATCACAAAGATTTTCTCCAAATGGTATAGCAGAATCCAAATGGATCATATTATGTACTTTCTTTTTAGCTTATCTTTCTGGAACCTAAGTATCCCTCATAGCTATGTGTATAAAAGTATGTGTTTATATTAACATCTCTTTTCTTTGAAACCAATAACCATAGTAATTGCATCAATAGCTATACCCTTGAGCAGTATAAGAGAGTTATTTTTTTAAATGATGAATCCATCTTATATATAACTATTGTTTTTCGTAGTAGTTCAATCGTTTCTTCCTTAAAGTGTTGTCCCTGAACCAGAAACAATGCCATCATTAGAGTTTTTGTTAGAAAAGCAAAATTTTAGGACTAACCCATACCTACTGAAAAATAATCTATACTTTAACAAGATATCCCAGTAATTTGTATACATGTTAGTTTGAGAAGCTACGAATCGAGAGTAAATTTTAAATGCTTTTTTAAAATGCATTAACAATGAAAATGTTGAGGAACGAAAGGCTGGAGGGTCATAAATAAATACCCTGAGGCCATGCCAGGCCTTCGGGTTAGAATGATGTGGCTCATATACACAATGGAATGCTACACAGCCGTAAGAAAATAGGAAATACTGACTTTGCAACAGTATGGATGGATCTTGAGGATATCATGCTAAGCTCATAAGTCAGAAGGAAAAAGTTAAGCATCATAGGGTTTCACTCATATGTGGGATATAAAACTGAAAACTACAAATGAACAAACCAGAGAAATAGGCAAAAACTTGACACAGACAACAGTATGGTGCTTACCAGAGGGAAGAAGATGGGAAGTAATTAAGGATAAAGGAGGTCAAATACATAGTTGTGGAAGAAGATTTAACTTTAGGTGGTGTGCACTCAATGTAACAAACAGATGATCTATCATAGAATTGTATTGTTGAAACCTTTATCATCTTATAAACCAATGTCACCCCGATAAATTTAATTTAAATAAAAAAGAATGATGCTTTGGGAAAGAAAGAAGAAAGTTGGAATTTGACAGAAAACATGAAGACAAGTGTGAACTCATAAAAGCTCTTCATTGTACGGAGGGAGTGAGAGAAGGAACAGGCGTTGAGGTGGTTTGTGGCGTGATTGTTGTGGGTTCTGTTGTTAGTCTAAACAACCAACAGACATTGGGATTAGGAGCACATTGAAAAGAAAGAGCATATCAGCCAAAGGCAATGATTCTGGTTTAGAAATGCAAGGCAATTATGATAATGTATCCACTAAATTAATTATCTACAGAAAGACTGTTAATAACTTGAACTTGAGACTAATCCTAACAAGTCTGGTGTATAGGCTGGTTTGCCTCACACATAAGACAGGATGGAACTCTCCAGGGTGTTACCTGGGGCCAGAGAACTGAGTCAAGGTACTCTTCAGGAACGGAAGGTCTATATACCTTGTGTGCACAAGAATTGGTGGTGGGCAAACATGGCTCAAACGTGAGCTCTATCTAGTGATGCAAGTTAGGAAAGATGTGTATCCTCCCTTAGCTTCATCTGCCTTATTTTTTAAATTGGGAGGAGTAGAGAGGAGATGATTTTACAGCCTACAATTTTTGTAAGATACAAGTAAAAGAGTGTATGTAAATTAATTGCCATAGATTTCATACATAAGATACGGTGATTTTGATTATTTTTAAAAAGTCTTTAGCAGCACAGCCTTTTGAGTATGTTTAGCATACATTCTGGCAAACAGGAGCAGTTGAAAATTTCATAAAATCATTATTTGTATTTTGTCTAGAGTTCCTTTTGTCAAAAGAAAGTCTTGTAAAGGAAGATGCAATTTTATTGCTGCCAAATAGAAAGGTATTCATTCTGATTTTGGGTAATGCAGTGATAATAAAAATCTATTTAGGTTTTGGAAGCATACATAAGATTGCTTATCCTAACAGAGGAAAGAAGAGTATGCTTCCGCTATTGGCAGCCTGCCAGGAAGGATGATATCCTGGAAAATTAGCAAGGAACCAAATTTAAAAATAAAAGAGATTGGCTTGGTTTTATTGTTATTATAAAAAGGGAGGGAATGGATGAAGAGGTCAAAAAACATTGTAATGCCCAAATCACACTCTTTTTTTATCATTTAAAAAAAAAAACAAATTGTGTCCCTGAAAAGCAGTCCTTTTATAAAATTGTAGTGATTTGCTGCCACCAAATCACATTTCTACTGTGACTTAACTTTATAGAATGTTGGAAAGATAGCTAGACAGTCAGTGTAGAGAAAAGGTGAATTTATTTGGGGGTCAAACATTTTGAAATCACTATATAGTGGTTTTATTCTAAGAATGCTTAAGTAACATTCACAATGGCTCACACCTTTTTACATGTTATTCCTGTCATAGTGTCTAGCAGAAACTTGGAATCTAGAACTAAATTCTGATCCTTAGTGAATAATTCTTTAAAGATTCAGTTTTCTCATCTGTGGAATGACCACCACCATACATACTTCAGCCACGTCAAAGGACTACTTAAAGAAATATAATGGATACGAAGCAGTGATTATTGTTCTGTTAATGGACATATAATTTCTAGAGGTCATTTCTTGTATCAGTATCTGTAAATAGTGAGTACTGAAAAGATGCATGCTCATCTGTCCCACATATTTTATTTAATTTTTACAAAAACTTATTTTATTTTGTATTAATTATCTGAAAATAATAATAGGACCAATTTAAAGGTTTTAAAAAAGACATGATTACATTATTTTTATATTATATTTTGACTTCTTAGTTACAAGTTAGTTTGTGCAAACTCAGTAGAGGACTGTAATTTTCTTGGAAATATGTGCTTGTGGTTTTGGTTTATCTTCGCTGTTTCTTTTTTTTAAACATCTAAATCTAGCCTGCTAGCAGACTGCAAATTACATTTGCAAGAAATAGAATCTGTTTTGTATTCTTAAAATGTTAAAACATAAATTATTCCATTTCGGAAAGTAAGCTTTACAACGTTATTTACAAATATATGTTTTGATAATTTCTAGTAGTATCAGAATGTGGCAGCTGGGAATAATAAGAGCTAATTCACCCTCAAAAAGTCTTGCATTTGTATAGCTGTGTCTGGATTGCAAGGAAAAGAAACTAGCAAGAAGGAACTCTGTCTCGTGAACCAGCTTGAACTATTTTGGAAGTTAGTTTCCACAATTCTTCTTAATGATTATAGACTACTACACAAAAATTACTTCAGTGTTTTCCTCCTGACTTTTTTTTTCTGTTAATCTTTAGAATTTAAATGCAAATAGTTATTCTCCCTATTAAGTAAAATGTAGCAACTCAAACCCACAGAGAATCCTCAGACTACTGTCTGAGATTGCCACAAGTTCACAGTGCACTCAGTGCGGTTTGCTACATGGGTGTGCACAAGTGTGGCTGACATGATTTTAATGGCCTTTTTCTCTTCCGAAGAAGCCAGTGAGTGTCCCATGAGGGCTGGACTCTGGTTCCTTGACCTGCATGCAACTTCAGAACTTTCAGAATGGAAATGAAATGATGCATCTTTTCTAATCATATTGGAATTAATGGAGAAAAAGCTGAATTTCTGAGACTTTGATCAAATATAATGATCAAAACAAGCATCCTTCTGTCAGTTTAAGAGACTAAAAGAATTTTAGCCCTAATTTTTTAAGCATCTGTGTAAAAAGTGAAACAAAGTTATCCATGTGATTCTGTGGAGAGTAAATGGTGTGTGTGTGTGTGCGTGTGTGTGTGTGTGTATTTTTTTTAGAAACTGTTTTAAACCTATGCTACCTAGAAGAGCACAGCGATCTTCTGATATGGGCTCGGATACAGAGTATGAATATCCTGAGGCCTCTCTCCTGGAACCAGAATTCCTTGAGTTCAGGTCTCAGAAGGTACAGGTTAATCCTCTAACTGAGCAGCAAAGTCTAGAAATTTAAAAATTTGCCTGGTCCTTCCCTGGATGCCATATATACTTCCTTCATTTCAGATTTTAATATCCGTACCCTTTTGTGCACTAACTTCACTCGCATGAGGTTCTTCCCAGTACTTATTTTCTTTAATTCTTCTTTTTAAAGTTTTGACTTTTTTTTTTCAAAACGAGACTGCAAGTTTTCTATTGTTCAAATGTTGAGTACATTCCCATTGTATTTTTTCCAAAGAGATGACTGCTTTAGAAGTCAGATTGCTAATAAGGAAAAAGAGGGAGGAAGGGAGGGAGAGAGGGAGGAAGGAAGGAAGGAAGGACAACAGAGATGGAGAAAGAAAGGGATTGAGGAAGCAAGCTTGGGCAAAGCTATTTTAAGTCCTTTCAAGATCTTCTGTCTCCATCTGATATAAAAAGTAAATGCCTTATGGAGAGTATATCCATCTGTTGTTCTCTTTCAGGCTAGGCTTTTTATGGAAACAAATATGTGATGCTTACTGTTGTAAGATAAGGGGCATTGATTATATCCATTTAAGATTTTTTAATGTGAGTCACTTTCTGAGAGCGAGCATAGATTTGGTAATATTCTCAATACTAAAATCTACCACAGAGGGTCTGTGTTACAACTTCAGAAAAACAAACAAGCAAGCTAAAATGAAAATAAAATTGGGGAAATGGGAAGAATCAAGAAAGTAGCTGCTTTGGAGATTTACTTTTTTTTTTTAGGTTTTGTTTGTTTTTCTTTCATGCTTTCAGTCATTGTCTTGTAGAACTTTTCTGTGTAAGAAAATGGTTCTGGAAGGCGCCCAGACCATAAATAATTAATTTTTAATTTCTATGTAGCTAGCTATGTGAGTTCGGGTAAGTCATTTACTTTCTCCACACTTCAGGTTTTCATTTGCTAAAACAAGATGTTAGCATGAGCTATAAGATCATATAATTTTCAGTTTCAAGTTCATGCTTCTTGACAATAGTAAGTGATATATGTGATACAATCGGCAATGTGTGTATGCGTGTTTGTATATGTGGACATGCACATATGGCCTTTAAAATTGAAATAGAATTTACGTACCATGAAATTCCCTTTTCAAAGTGAACAGTTCAGTGGATTTTTGTTTGTTGTCAAGGTTGCGCAGCCATTACTATTGTCTAATTCTAGAGCGTTTTCATCACTCAAAAAGAAGCACCATACCAAGTAGCAGTCATTCCCATCCTTCCCTTTCACCAGCCCCTGGTAGCCATTAATTTACTTTTGGACTGCATAGATTCCTCTATTCTGGACAATTAATGTAATGAAATCATACAGTATGGGGCCTTTTTGTATGGTTTCATTCACTTAACATGTCTTAACGTTGTAGCATCTATTAGTGCTTTATTTGTTTGTGTGGCTGAATAATATTCAACTGTATCACCACATTTTGTTTGTCTGTTCTTCAGGTGATGGATATTTGTTTTGTGTCAAAATTTTGGCTATTATGAATAAAACTTATAGAAGTATTTATGAACAAGTTTTTATAAACATGTTTTCAATTATATTGCATACTTACCTAAGAGTGGTATAGCTGGGTCATCTGGCAAATATATATTTAATATTTTGAGAACCTGCCAGACTATTTTTCAAAGCAGTTACACCATTTTACATTAAATTCAGCAATTTAAAAGGACTCCAATTTCTGTAAATATTCACTGACATTTGTTATTATACTGATATTAAAGCTAGAAAAAGTAGCTTAAATAAATGAAAACTACTGATCTATATTGCTTATAAATATAAATGCAAAAATTCTAAACATAATTTTGACAAATATAATCTGACAATGTGTACAAATGATACTACATCATAACTAGGATTTAGAATGCAATGTTTATTTAACGTTTGGAAATAAATCACTAATTCACCATATAAGTAAACTTAAAAGAAAAAAAATATGAAAATATAAAAAGCATCTCAATAGATGTTCAAAAATAAAAAGCAAATCACCTGAAAATATTTAATATTCATTCTTAATTAAAGTGAACAACCATTTCCCACCACCACACCCCAAAAAAGAAAAAAATAAATATCCTCTTGGCAAACTCTGTATAGAAGGGAATTTCTTCAACCAGGTAAGGAGGGTAGTGGTTACTTAATGATGAAGAACTGAATGGTCTTCCCCGAATACCAGGAACAAGACAAGGATGCCCACTGTGTTTTCAGCTTTGCATACATGCAGTTGACAAATAGAGTTGTAACACCCCTTTTAAAGTGTACAGAGCGATGCCTTGATATTTTGAAAAGGTTCCCACAATCAAGTTAGTTAACACATTCATCACCTCTCATATTTACCTTTTTTTGTGTGTATATGAGGACAATTGAGATCTACCATCTTAGCATTTCTAATTATAAGGTACAATATTATCATTATCAACGATATTCACCATGATACACATTGACTCTGAAACCTATTCATTGTATAACTGAAGGTTTGTGTCATTTTACCTAATCTCTGCCCATTTCTCTTGCCTTTCCCTCCAAGTCCCTGGCAACCACCATTCTTTCTACGTAGTGTTTTGAAAAGTTCAAATATTTTTCTTTCTCTACCTGGTTTATTTCACTTAGCATAATGGCCACTAGGTTCATCCATGTTGTCACAAATTACAAGATAATCTTTTTGTTAAGGCTGGATTATATAAATATATATAATATTTTCTTTAAGTAATGTTTACTCTTGACCCTTCCATTTGGCATTGTATTAGAAAGTCTGTCTATCCACAACAATGAAGTAAGAAAAAGAAAGAAATGACATTCAAATTGAAAATGAAGAAATAAAACTATATTTGCAGATTATATTATATTATATATTATAAATCCTAAGGAAACTACACACACACGATCATTAAAGCTAATGAATTTGGCAAGGTTGCAAGATACAAGATCAATATACAAAAGATCAGTTGTCTTTCTATAAAACAACAACAAACACTCTAAAAATGAACTTCAAGAACAAGGGCACTACAGTAGCATTCATCAGTGATAGGGTTTTTAAGGACATGTTTCTAAAAGAAAGCATGGAGAAAGAATGCAGGCTAATCAGTTTGGAAACAGGACTCATGTTAACATTTGAGAGCTGAAATGAAGACTTAGAGGTTGCACTTGACCAAAGGGACTGCTGTTTGAGAGCCCCTGTTGTTCACACTGCGGCCAGCCCAGGGCTGGGTGTGCCATAAACTTGTTATTGTTGAACCGCGAAGCACACAATGTTACTTTACAGCTGTTCTCTGTATTGAACATGGGAGCATTCTGTTCCCTTGACCATATTTCCCGATTAGCACATTTTCAACTATTTCAGGACAACAGTCCAATTTTTAGGACTGATTCTTTTAGGGGAAAAAATGGCCTAGAAAGACAGATACTCTGAGCAATTCAGCAAGACAAGTGAATGGAGGATTCTGATCTCTAGTGTTCTCTTAAATGCCACAAGTTAGTTCCGAAGTGGGAGAGAGTAGCGAAAGGGTTCCACTGCGAAAACAAACCTTTGCGTAGGCTTTCCCCCCATTTCTGTAAAGTTCTCCATTGTTCCCAGAGGTTATTGTAAACAGCTGTAAGCCACCAAGGCTTCGGAACCAGAATAATAGTTTAAGTTACCAGTTGTTTTAAATGTCATTTAACATGTGTTTATTTACTGTGAGAAAGAATTGGAAAAATTAATTCATAAAAGGACTCAATCTTATAGAATTTGAAATCACTTTTCTCTCCTGGATTAAAGAAAGCATAAAAATCATTTACCCTTTAAAACTGGGGTGTAAATTATTCCACAAATTTTGTGCTTAAGATAAAGCAACAGCAAAAGGCTACCGTGTTGATTGTTAGTATGACACCAGGCACATCGCAAGTGTAGACCTGACCAAGGTTTCTCGAATTATTGGCTTTATTGACAGTCTGGGTTGGGTGATTTTTTTTTTTTTTTTTTTTTTTTTTTTTGCGGGGGCTGTTCTACGCATTGCGGAGTGTTTAGCAGGATCCTTGGCTTCTAATCGATAGAGGCCCCTCCCGGTTATGAGAATCTAAAACGTGACTTTCGGGACATAATCACCCTTGATTGAAAACTTTATAATCTCACCACAACCTTAAGGTAGGTACAATGATGATTTTTGTTTTGTATCCAAACATCGAAGCTGGAAGAGACTAACTTGCTCGAGGATACATACCGAAGTGTCAGAGTTGAAGTTTGAAACCAGACTTTATCTTGATGCTACTATGCAACATCCTGATCACCAGAAACTCTCTCTCTCTCTTCCTCTCTCCTTTCTCTCATTTTTAGCCTCACCTGAGGACAGTGTTTCATTTTTTTTAGAAAAAAAGGGAGGGAAGGAGGAAGGAACAGTGGGGAGAGAGAGACACCAATGTGAGAGAGAAACATCAATCAGTTGCCTCCAGTATGCACCCTGACCAGGAATCAAACCCACAATCTATGTAAGTGCCCTGACCAGGGATCGAACCTGCAACCTTTTGGTGTATGGGATAATGCTCCAACCCATCGAGCCACACTGGCCAGGGCTTACTGAATTCTTATTTGGTCATGCACTAAGAGTTTATGCAAAGGCACAGCTATTGAGAAAGGAGCACTGCACAGAGTCCATGACACTCACTACTCTGATATTCCAATTTCAGATAACATTTTATATATTATTTGAACCCCACATACCTTCAATTGCATTTTTTTATTGATTATTCAAGTGGAATTTTAACTAAAATAGGAAGAGATCTAGATGCTCTTTGTATCAGGAATATTCTAAATCCAAATAGTATTTTTATTAAATTTATTGGGCTGACAGTGGTTAATAAGAATATATAAGTTTTAAGTGTACATTTCTATGATACATGATGTGTATATTGCATTGTGTGCCCACAGCCCAAAGTCAGATCACCCTCCGTCACCATATATTTGACCCGTTTTACTTTTTCACTCCCCACCCACCTCCCTTCCCTCTGGTAACCACTATACTGTTGTCTGTGTCTCTGAGTTTCAGTTGTATATCCCCCAGCTGAATTGCATATTTCATGTCCTTCTTCTCACTTCACACTAAGGGACAGTAAGATCGCATGGCAAAAGTGTGGATGGGTCTTGTGTCAGGCTGCCTGTGTGTGAATTCAGACTCTGCTTTTCATTAGCTGTGTGATTTAGGGGAAGAGACTTGGTCTTTCTGGATTTGCGTGTCCTCTCGTGTATACGTGGGCTGATGGTAGTATCTTCACATAGAGTTGCACTAGGCTGAGATGAAATGCAGCTCTGTAAATGTTGAATCTTACTTTTTACATCTTGTTTTAAGCCCATCACCTTGATAAATAAGGTACTAGAAGTATATGTCGTCCTTGCTTTGCTGTAAGAACTAGCTGAACACTTTCTCCTCTAAGCCCTGAAGAGGGTCTGAGTTTCTGGGGCAGAGACAGTTACCGTTTCTCCAGCACTGTTTTCTGAGGGGTGTGTCCATGTTTTTGCTAACCCAGTTCTTGCCAGGCAGGTCTCTGGGGAAACTTTGGGTCCTACTGCCAATACTGTTGCTACATAACTAATTGGGAAGGCTGCAAATTTCATTTATTTATTTATTCAAGGATTTGTCCCTCAAGTAACTATCACTTTCTATTTTCCAGATTCTAAGTGCTGGATGAGAATGAAGTGTTGCCTTTTCTATCAAAATGCTTTTTGAAGTTGTACATGTCAGGCTCTGTCATATCCACGTAAAGGGATTACTTTCAAATCTCAGCTCAACCATTGTCATGCTGTTTGGCTGTAAACAGTTTGCTGAGCCTCTCTGTGTTGTTTCCTGGTTTTAAAATGCTGCAGTAATGGTTCCTGCCTCATGGGGGTGCTGTAGTAGATTAGATGATATGTACAAACCACACAGCCTCTAGTCTATAGGGTAAATGTGGTCTAAATGGTAAGTTCTGTTCTCAGCTCTTATGTGACAGTTCTGAAATAATAGTGATTAAAAGACAACTATGTGAAAATGTCCAGGTTGTCACCAAATGTCAAGCCAGGTGGGAAAAACGACCAGTGGCCATAGGATTTCACAATTGGTTTCAGCTAGTGTGTGCATTACCACATACCCGTGCGTCAAAAGGGGCTGTTTTTTCTTGTTACTGTTTTATGTGGTAGAAAATGTTCTGGGTTGAAGGGAGGGATAT
>PVJI01005615.1:0-94829 GCA_004026765.1 Micronycteris hirsuta
TGATTGAATTAATTGTGATCCCTCGTTTATATATGACGGTTGATTTAGTCTCTTTCTTGCCAACAGCTATAGCAACACTGTCCAAAAGAAATATAATGCAAACCACATATGAAAGTTAAATTCTAATAGCCACATTACATTTTTTAAACTAGATTAATTAATAGTATATCTTATTTTGCTCAGTAGAGCCAAACTATGATCCTTTCAACATATAATCAATGTAGAAATGGTCATAGGATGTTTTACATACATTTTCTTGTGTCTTCAAAACCCACCACGTGTTTTATACACAGCATATCTGGATTCCAACTCGCCACGAGTGCTCAGGTTCCCACTTCAAGTGTGTGTGGTGACTACCGTGCTGGACCAGGTGGCTCTAAGAGTGGAGCCTTCGTGTTCACTTGGGAATAGGAGGGCCGGGCGTTCTGATGCATCAGGAATAAAGCTCGACTCTACACCAGTTTTAAGCCCTTTTATTATGTCAGCTGAGACCCCAGAGCTAACAAATAGCTGACACCCATCATCTAGCACCGCCAGGACTTCAAATATTTTGCCATGTCTAACTCAAGTGGAAAGAATTTGGAGAAGAAAGAGAGGGAGGGAGGGAGAAAGGAGAAAAATGGATATCCTAAAACATATCGTTATGATATTTCTCAGTGATTCTCAAAATGTGGTCCACAGTCCCCTCAGAGTCCCCAAGATCCTTTTGAGGGGATGCAAAGTCAAAGCTTTTAAAATCAGGAGGAACAGGAGAAAAAAGAGGGAAAAAAGGAAGAGAAGGTGAAAGATGAGGAGGAGAAGGAGGAGCAAAAAACAGGGAAAGAAAAATACTTTTGTGCCGTGTTGTCATTTACATGGAATGATGCAAAAGAAATGGTATCTGTTCTCCCCACAAAATAAAGGCCGAGGCACCAACAGTGCTGGTGACTGTTGTATTCTTCACTGTGCAACACATCAAACAAAGGAAAGAAAAAGAGCCAGTTTCTCAAAGGACGTCCATTTTTCTAAAGCAGGAAAAATCATTTCTATTGAAAACTCTTGATACCCATGCTTTTAATGTTCTATGTGACAAAATGAAGTTGCACCCAAAGCACTTCTGCTGCGTGTTGAAGTACAGTATTTGTCTCTAGAAAAGCCCTTGTATGATTAAGACCTAAACTATTCTCTATTTCCATGGGATGCCATTTTTACTTGGAAAAAAGTGATTGAGAGACAAGCTTCTCAGAATTGGGTATCGGACACATATTTTCTTGAAAAATGTCAGTGATGGGAGAGAACAGATAGCATCATATATCATTAGGAAAAATTGGACTTTCGAGTGAAAATTAGAAGTGTAGAAAACTTACAACCATCATCGGGAGCTTGACACCTTCCTCACATTCAGAGACTTTTTTGATATTATTGGTAATAATATTTTAAAATGTGATTTTTTAAAATTTTACAGAAAGAACTGTGCCAACATTTGGAAGCTCTATCTGAGTAATTCATTGAACTAATATTTTCCCAATGGCCACTGAATGAGATTTTTAAAAGCACTTATGGGTAAAAAATTCATCAAAGTGAAAGAGAGACCAATGGGTTTTGATGTAATAGAGCACACGGAGTCAATCGATGTAATTAATTTCGGAGGCACAGTGCAACTATCAGCATGTACCACTTGTACATTTTGATCTAGTATCCAAGGATAATATTTACAATGATCTGAAAATGTCGTTAAAACGCTCTTCCATGTTCCTGCTGCATAGCCACGTGAGGTCATATTTTCTTTATCTACCTCAACCAGAACAGTGTTTTGCAACAGATGAACACAGAAGCACAACTGACTTTACTATCTGCCTTCTGTTAAGCTGAACATTTTCAAACATGTAATACAATGCCATTATTCTCACTATTTTTTTTGTTTTAGAAAACAGAGTTTCTTTCATAAAATATTTTATTTATATTAACATGCAGTGGGTTTAATATTCTCACTTTAAAGTGATTTAACCAACAAAATATTTTTAAACTTTTAATTTTTAATTCCTAATAGAATGGATATTGATAGATGTTTACCCAACATAAATGTAAGCTCCTTGGAATGCTCAATAATTTTTAAAAGTGCACTGGGGACTTGAGACCAATAGAATGAGCACAGAGGGTTTAGAATGGTATAGACATTGTCTGATACCTCGGCTCAGGCCTCTCACCAGACAAGTAACCTTGACTTACTGAACTAGTAACCTTGGTCATGTAGTTGATTGGGAATTATGGACATAATGGTCTAGCACAGTACCAAGTATTTGAAACCACTGTTGGCCATTATTTCAGGGATCACCATAGACCTGTCCAGATTTTCTCCCTACAATTGCTGTTCTTTCTCTCTGACTACAAGCATAGAGAGTCACTTGGGAATAAACCCTAATTTCCTGTCAGCAGTCACTCTGTTTGGTATAAACAACTCATTGTGTATGATTTTCATCTTTTGACCCAACAGGGGCAAGCCCGAGAGCTTGCGGGTGGGCGGCAGAGGAGCCATTCTGCGGAGTCTGCACACAGACCACTTTCTATTAATTCTGCGTTGAAACGCTGTCCAATTCAGAAGGATATTCACACTGGGCTGCTTTTATTAGGATTTGATTGAAGTAATTTCTCAGATTTCCTTTATATAATTATTCCATATTGTATGGATGGATTAGAAATTTTCATGTGGATAAAAATATATCCATCCATAGCCCTGAAGTCGTATTATAAACTAGAAGCATATGATGGAGAGTTTTCTTCTTTCCCTTAAGCTAAAAGTCCAGGAAATCCCTTTCTATGATAAATGGAAACATGGATTTGGACTTTACCTGCTAAGTCCTTGGCTATAGCAAACACTGGAATAGAGAAACACATTTGTAATGAATAACAGGAGACTTGATGTTTTTCCCATAACATCTTTCTTTTTAAACTAAAACATATTATGCATTTACCAAAATGAAAGAAACTTCAGTACATATATTATAAATGTAGCTCAATAGTAGATAATGTGAGGTTAAAAATAAAGAAAATAGACCACAGGTCATGAAGAATAATTGTAATTCATTGAATAATTTCCTCTTCAATTATAAGTGTTCCAAAAAATATGAAGATTGTAGCATACTATAAAATGTCCTGGAGCATAGCGATGGAAGAACTTGTTTTACTTTGGAGTTGCTAATATCTTTGTAAGCCCCCAATATAACTTCATCAATTTTCATTAATGTCTAGTGATAAAACCATAGGTCATTTTCAGGCCCTCTTTTAGGGATGTGCAAGCAAGACAATAAGATTTCACTTTTCTATTTGCAGTCTACGCAGGAGATAGGTAGTTGATGTTGACCATCCAGCTATTTGCAATTCCTGAAAGGAATCTCCTTAGTACCCATCCCTTCAGTAAAAAGGTAAGGAGAAGTATTTAGTAACTCTTATCAATTACATTTTTCAAGCAGGAAGAGGATTTTGAGACTTCTTTTTGATAAAAACAGCACATTTATATGCTTCCAAAGTTATATAAAGTAGTACATTTATCCAATTTTATGAGAATTAAATGTGATAACTATTCAGGACTCTTCTACTACACACATTATTTTGCCAGTGGAATAAAATCATGACCCAAATCTGGAATTTGGTATAAAATTTTAACTCACAGCATGCTTTTAGACCAAAAACTATTTTGTGTACCCTCCTTCGGAAAATCCTTTCTCTGGAAGCTGGGCCCTCATCATCACCATATACACTGTCTCCTCTTTCACTGTTAGAACTGCCTCGCACTAATTTCCTATCCTTTTATATTTTTCCACAATTATGGCAGCTGGTTGAGTGCTAGATGCCTATTAGTGGAGAAACTCTGAAGCTTTCTACGCACTGCGAACGGACGGTGTCGGAAACGATCACCCGATAGCATATCTGTAAGTGTGCGGGTTGTGGCCTCTTATCTCCTGAGGACACTGCTCATCTGACTGAGTGCCGAGTGTCCCTGTGCTTTCCCCAAGCGGTCTCAGTGCTATTGCATTGTCATTGTTAAAATTAATGTTCTCCAGCTGCAGTTAGGTCCCTAATGTCACCGCGAAACTATTTGCTGTGTGTTTCCCGCTCTGTCTTTTGTTCATATCCCACAACAACTATTTGAAACCAGTGCTGCACATCTAAAGCTTTCTGCACATTTCCAGAACACTTGTGCATCCACTGCACCTCCTCCTTTTCAATAAAAAAGAGTCCAACGGGAATGAGTGCCTTTAACTTTCCATGCCCACACCTACAACTTTATTTGTATCTCTTTTGCACTCTTACTTTCCTGTCATTAATTTTAGGAACAAAAATGTTCCTCCTTCTGTCCCCAAAGGGAATGTTTGTCCCTCCTTGCTCTCATCTCCTCCCATCTAGTCATGGACCTTTTCCATGAGTCAAGCAATTGTTACTTAAACGGACACTTCCTGAGCAGAGCGTGGGCAAGACATCCAACTGGAAGTTATGAATACAAAAATGAAAACCATTTGGCTGGACAATAGATGACCTACTGTTGATTATAAGACACTGGTAGGTTCTATACTAAGATTCTGTGTAAGGTAGAGCAGTAGCACAGACTGCAGACAGGTTCCTGGCAAGTTGGATGTGGGGGATTCTGACTAAGGGGACCACAGGAGCCTCTAGTGATGCTATGTGCAAGCTAAGACTGGATGACTTACAAGAATAGAGAGCTGTCACTCACTCCATCAAAGAAAACAGAACAGGTTGTATTAGTTTTTTCTGGTCTGAGTGATATAAACTTGACAGGTGTGTATGCATGATGGATCCTGAGACTTCTTTTGTTATAATTCTTTATAAAGTCTGAGGGGAATTGCTGACCCTCACCTTTACCAAATTTTTGGTTGTTACCACTGCTACCATAATATGTAAACAACTGGTCTAAGCTGATTAACACCAGTGGGTCGCATGCTTTTTCCTCAGCAAACTTCTGTCTGTCCTTCAGCTGGACAGAAGAAAGGACAGTACTCCTCCTTGCCTACTGGTCTGTTGGCATAGTTGCTAGAAGTGGATAGTCCCAGAGTTGTTATTTCCAACACCAGCATTGTCTGTCCATAAATATACGTTGTTAGTGGTGCTAAAGTTGGTAAAGTCACTGGGGTGCAGCTGACTTCCTCAGGCTGATGCCATTGGGCACAGGAGGCAGATCCCACGACAGTTCCCGCCTCTATTATCTCTGGGGCTAGAATAAAACCATGTCCCTTCCTGCCACAGGAAACAGCTTAGGAGTAGAAAGGAAGTAAATGTGTCAGGAGGAACGTGTAAATAAGAAGTGCCGATAGGGAAGACGGACACTTTCAGAAAGCCCCGGAGGGCTGGTCGGTCGGCAGAATTCTTGGGTGGCCCCCAAATGCCTCTCCCTTGAGTCCACTTTCTGCCAGTTACTGCCACACTGATCTGAGCATTGCTCTGAGTGTGTTCTACAGACGCGATGAAGGGTCCAAGTCCGCTGGCTTTAAAATAGATTACAAGAAGGGCCTCTTGACAGATTATTCCAGGAGGCCATAAATTAGTCCTTAGCTCAGCATGCTGGCATCGAGGTCTTCAAAGAGAGGACCGTCCCGAGTTTCTGGAGACTGTCCCAGCATTAAACCTCAGATTGGTCATGGCGGCTATCACTGAATCATTGACTCAGTAAATTTCTTAATGTGTAGAACCAAATGGAAATTAAACGTAAATTATTATGAATGTTCAATTTTATCTTTACTCCTGGCATAGTTATAGAATGGGATGGCTTCTTGATAATTCACTCACTGAAAATGTGATTTAAAAGAGGACAAAATGTCTCCATAAAATCTAGTGAGTTACATTCCACACAATTGTGAGTTACCTAAGTAGCTGTCTCCAGGACCAGCCTGCTCCCCAGTGTTGGGAGAAAATTCCCCACTCGCCTCTCATGTCTCTGCACGTTTTAACAGCAGGACACTCACTGCCCTTCGTCCCAGACTATCTTTCCAAAGACGTGTGCACAGTGAACAGACTTGAAAAATGGACTGTCTCTATTTAGAACAAAGGGCAGATTTTCTTGCTGCTCAGTGTCACAAAGATAAGGTCTTCTTCCAGAACACAGGACAGGTTTGCCTTTGCCCACTTAAAACGGTTCCGGTCCTGTGTGTGTGTTCTCTGCTGTGATGCACACTGATGGCGTGGGTGACATCCACATGCACCCATGTGCATCACCCCACCTAACCTGGGGGCTAACACATGTGCGGTGCTCATGCTGCTCCGTGACGCAAACAAGAGTGTGTCTTACATCCATGGGTCGGTCTCTTGTGTTCTGCTGGCATCGGGACTGACAGTTACTTTAAGATCTCATATCCTTGAGAGTTCTTGGCGCTGACTGATAAACTTCTAAACACAGTAGATTGGGGACAGGGGGGATAAGGGAACTAAGTGGTAATGGAAAACAATACAATAAAGATGAAATAAAAAATTAAAAAATTAAACACAGTAGATTCATGGCACATCCTTGGTGTTTCCAAGTTTATAAAACAGACAGTCTTGGTAAAAAGTAAACAATGTCTTTTTCCTCATTGATTTGTATAAAATATCTAATGAGATTGCTTTTCTACATCAATTTCTGGATGTATGATTTATTTTTAAGAAATTAAAACAAATACTTTCAAAACCTTAACAAAATATTATCTTCTGAAGTCACTTGGGGAATTTAGCTTTGACCACATCTCCCATGTTATCAACAAAAAGAAGAATGAATGGATTTTCTGTGCTCATTTATTCATAGTTGCCAAAATTTTAGGGTGGATAAAGAAATACCTTTTCAGAACTTACCTTTTTTGGTTAAATGGAGAAACAAAATATTCTCATTAATTTTCCTTTCTAAATGCTGTATCAAATTCCTTGCATGAATACTATTAATTTCCTTCAGTGTTTACTGTAGAAAAGTTATTTCAGAATATTAATGAAAATGAGAACAAATAGAGTACAAACTGACTTAAACACTTTGTTCCATTCAGTGGTCCAGTTCAATCAGTTCACCCATAAACTGATCTTTGTTAATGTAAACTCTTTCATTTTACCTATAAATTTTAAAAATCCTGTGTCAGAAGTAGATTTTAGTCGAGTCAAGAGCTCTGTAGACACAGTTGCTTTGGTCCTGCTTACTAAACTGAGTCTGTGCCAGCTGAGGTAGACGTCTGTCTGGCCAGTCCCTCTGTGGAACCAGCAGGCACCGTCACAAAGCTCGGGCGACGCCCTGACCGCCTGCTCCACAGCCCTGCTGGAGTGTCCATTGCTGCCCCTGTCACTTTGTCTTGGTTAGTTTCATTTGCCTTCTGCAGAGTTTATTACTGAGTCCTCTGGCATCTCTAAATTATAATTCTTTGGGGAGTTTTTGAGGTCAAGAAAACACAATATCCTCTTCAACTAAGTTGAAAAACATCCTAACGGTTCAGTGTAGGTTATGATATATTCCACAGCCTGTGAAGTCACATAGGCTGTTTGTGTGTGTTTGTTAGAAGATACTATTGTGATACTGTGGAGACAGACAGACAGACAGACAGACAGACAGACAGACAGACAGAGAAAGAGAGAGGAAACTACCATTTGTGGAAAGCAAGCATTATCACCTTCTACAATGACAAGAGGCTGTTGTCCCTTTGCAGGCGTGGTCCTTGTGACAAGTCTTTCTCTACTTCCTAGAGAAGACTCATCATGTCCCTTGGGCTCTGGGGTCCTGTGGCCTCACCATAGCAGAGATATATTCTTTGCACCATGAGCATCCTGTCTTTCAGTCATAGAATAATCTATTAGCTCTTGGAATCTTGTGAGGAGATTATGCTTTTCTTTTACATCTTTGATAATCCTTAGAGGACCCTGGGGTCGTGGAGAAAGGTTTAAATATTGAATGAAATGTTGAATTAGCTTTAACATCTCTTGATGTTATGAATAGCCCATTCTGCCACAGCCTGAAGGGAACAGAGATCATGAGTCATGCATCTAAAAGGAGGAGATCTCCCAGCTGGAAAGACTGCAACTCCTTTTCTGTCTTTTTTTTTTTTCAACTTGAGGAGGTGATGAGTTAAATGAACTATCAACACAGAAGACTTATCATTGCATCATTTCCAGCTCTGAGACGCTGACCCTTCATCACTTGCATTACTCTACCATCCTCGTCTTATGGCAGGAGGAAAAGGGAGATTTTGCCACTAAGCTTCCAGAGTATTTCTTTTGTAGGAACTCCATCCTAGACTCTCAGTCAGTCCTTTGGTGGGTCATGCTTATGAGGTCAAGTTTCCAAATTTGGGCTCTACCTGAGCCTGTTACAGGGCAGCAGATCACCTCGCTATTTGTTGCCCGAAACTTTGTAAAAATGTGCAGTGATTCATTTACTTACTTATTAATGGAGTTATATTCATGGTCCCTGGCTGTATATCAGGCATTATGCAAGGCCATAAGGTATGATAATGACCCAAATCATGAAGATTCTCAACTACATGGAACTTGTAGTAAGGGAGACAAAAAGGAATAAATACACAAAATGATGAACAATTGGGTCAGAGGCAATTTAGTAGACAAATAGAATGATAAGACAGAGGATAATGAAGAGGGATTCCTGGACCTACCTAAGACAGAAAATCAGAGAAGACCTTTGTAGAGAGTCTACCTTTAATTTGAAACTTCAAAGATGAAAACTCAGCTATGGGCACAGTGTTCCAGAACCTACTGGGCTAGAGAAACTACAAGGAGGACGAGGTGACTCCTACGGGGAGAGCATAAAAGGAAGTGCATTGAAAGGAAGTTGGAGAGGGAAGCATGAGCCAACTATCTTGGGCCAAGTGGTCCATGGAAAGAGTTTGGGCTTTAAGTTCCTTAAGAAGACAGTGGTGGCTTTTAAGCGGAGGACTGGTAAATTCCATTTGTCCTTGAAGTTGGTACTCTAGATGCTCAAAGAATGAGAACTAAGTGTGGAAATCAGAATTCACAGAGGAGCCTGCCGTGGATCTATTATCATTGGCAGACACACTCTTCACCATCCTTCACACTTTGCTGGGCCCCGGAGGGCTGACCACACAGGCTGCAGCACCCAGCAGCACCCGCTTCCTTGGGGCCCCCGGCTCTGCTGGGCTCATGGGCAGGAAAGGAGAGAGAAAAGAGTAAGATCAAGGTATTTATTCCCCTGATTTACTGTTGGTTAGGTCGTCACGTCTGTCTGTGTCCCTTTATTAGAGGTCATCGTATTGCTCTGTGGTCCTCACAATGCAGCTCTCTGTCCAGGTTCTGATAGCCTTTTCTCAGCATTTCCCCTTCATTATTCTTGGGGTACTGTACTCCACCTCATTGTCTTTGTGTGAACCCTCCACTAGATTTGCAGATAATCTTTTCCAGACACTTCTTCAGTCACCACACTCCATTGCCCCACATGTCTCCACCCAGGAACCTGCATCCAGGGGCTCTTGTAGTATTTCAGGAAAGAGATGATGATGGTTTGATCTTGGGGAGTGGTTGTGAAAGTGAAGTTGCTTTGACTTGAATTGCATTTTAGAGGGAGAATTGTAGGATTTTTTGAATGATAGAATGTGGGATTTAGGAAAAAGGAGGACAAATCCAGAATGATACCATTTGGACGATTCCCACCAAGACAAGTGCTTCCATGGTAATTCCACTTACCAGGGAAAACTGGAAATGGAGCGCATTTGGAGAAGAGAAAGGGGTCAAGGAAATGTCAGTTTAAGGTGCTTGTGAGACTTCCAAATGGAAGCATCAGGTCTTAGTTAAACAAAGAATCATGGATTTCAGAGGAGGTCAGGACTGTGAGGATACCCATGGTCTTCTCACTGAGAAAGTGGGCACAGCTAGGAGTCAAGGGGAAAAGGTGACACCAGCAATTGAGAATGAGAAGGAGCAGCCAGTGGGGGAGGAGGAAGCTGGGGTAAGGAATCAGTAAAGCCCAAAGGAAGGATGCTAAGAGGGGGATGTCAGAAGAATCTGAGGATTGGTCAACATTCGCAGTGGGTTTGAATCTGATGAGAATGGCCAGGCACTCCGTGGATTTTGACAACATTGGTTTTTGTTGCCTATTTTGACCAACCAAGACTGAAGCAATTTGAAGAATGACAGGGAGGGGCGCAAGTAAAAATATCATTTGTACGTAATGTGTTTGTTAAGTTTATGAAATAAATTTCTTATCTCTCAAGGAGGAAACTGAGAGACAGGTGGTATGCGAGAAGAAAGGATGATTCTTGTTGTTTTAAGAGGGGATAAGTTTGAGAGAGATGATAGAATAGCTAGGGAGGAGCTAAGGAAGCACAGAGATAAGTAGCAAAGTCTGAAAAGGTGAGAGAGCAGGAGAGCAGAGAATGACCTGTTTTTAAAAAATTTAAGTAACTTTAAAAAATCTATTTGACTTGGCCCCAAGAATGTAGGACAACTTTCAGATATTATAACGAAGAGAATAACAGAGCCTATGTTTTAAAGCGATCATCATCCTATACGTTAGAATTAGCAAACAATGAAGCAAGGATCAATAGCCCTTTTCCTTTCCACAAGCGCAGTGTGACCTTAGACCGGAAACACCGCACCAAGAGAGCTTTATCGACTGTTCCGTGCCCTTCCCTGAGTAGTGAAACAAATGACACTAACTTTTCCTCGGTGTTCCAAGGCATAAAAATTCGCCAAGCACTACCTGCTTTTGATCATTGTGTTACGTTCCTCTTTCAAATGCTCCCCTTTGTTCTTCTCTCTGCAGTTGAGTTGTTTGGTACTTATCTCTTGCAGCACACTTTAATTATAGTTTTAAAAGCTTTCCCCAAAATCTGCAGAAAAAGCCAGCATAATGTAAATACTATTTTTAACAACCATCCAATGACAAAAGAGAATTAGAGAACTTTGCTTGGTTATGGATATTTTATTGAGCGAGAAACAAACTTTCTTGAACAGGGAGACAGACCCGAGGGAGTATGAAGTTCAGAGGCAATGACATCGCAGGAAGTGTGGAGTGAGGGTTTGTTAAACCTCCACGGTGATTGGTGGCTATTACAATGGGAGCTTCCAGAGACCAGTGGTTGGTTAAAAGTAATGATCTTCCATTCTGGGAAGAAAGTTAGTTTTCATTAATGATTAGCAGAGGCATTTACAAGGGAATAACCTAAACTAAATTTCACTTACGTTGATAAAATAGAAGTTGATTGAGTTTTGCTACATGGCTTAACTGGTTCTGTCTGCTCGGGGAATTTCAAATCTGGTCTCCATTTTATTGTATTTTAACATAAGAAATTTGACGGAAGGTATCTATAGACCGAAATCTTTTTCTTTAAGTATTTATACCTTAAAGCTTGTTAATGTGACTCTAATTGCTCACTCTTTAAAGGCCATTTTGCTTAAAATATTGGACCCCAAGTTTTGTCTTCCAGTGTTTGTTTCCTACAGTATTGATTATTTTGAATCTTACCTTTGGAACAATATAACATAACCACAGGCAGGATGTTTGAAACTTTATAATTCCAATGAATATGTTTGAGAAATGAAATTAACTGAGTTTGTATTTATAATGAATATTCATCTACAAATGCAGTTAGTTTACGTCCTTGGACAAAATAGTATATCGTGTCATTACCTGAAGTCTTAGGTAAATATTTTCCGAAGTTCCTCTCCAGCAGGAGAGCAGAGAGCAGAGAACACAGACCCAGGGCAGGGGACCCAGGGGACCCTGGCTCTCAATCCCAGTTGCCACACCTGTGAGTCATGCAATCAAAGACCAATAAAAATACCCAAATCAAAATATTGTCCAAGTACTCAAAGAAGTCATGTAACAATAAAAATAGCACAGTTTTCTGGTGCATTATCAGTTCCTTATCGTCATTTTCCTTACACTGTATTTCCATATTTCCAGTCTTCAAAAATACTTATTTTGATTCTGATAAAAACACACGATATAAAATGTATCATCTTAATGAGCCTCCTCTACCAACACACATAGGCTCCCAGGCAACTGGCATTTTACCTTCTATTTCTATGACTTTGACTGCTGTAGACCCCTCATATAAATGGAATCACACAGTACTTATGTTTCTGTGACTGGTGTATTTTGCTTAGCATAATGTGTTTAAGATTCACCCATGTGGTAGTATGTTGCAGGATCTCCTTCCTTCTTTAGGAGAGAGAAGGATGCTGGATGCATATGCCACGTTTTGCTTACCCTTTCATCCGTCAGTGGGTATTTGGGTTGCTCCCACCTCTTGGCTATTGTAAACACTGCTGCTGTCCACACAAGGTGCACACAGACCTCCTTGAGGCCCTGTTTTCAATTCTTTTGGATATTGAAGAGGTGAGATTTTCTATTTTTTTGCATATTCAAAAGTGAGAAGTTCTATTTTCAATTTTCTGAGTAAACTTTATATTGTTTCCCCTTGCCGTTGGGCCATTTAAAAATCCTACCAACAGTGCGCAAGGGTTTCAATTTCTCCACCTCCTCACCACCACTTGCTATTTTCTGTTTGTTCGTTGTTGTTTTGTTTTATAATGACCACCAAAAGTGTATGATTGCAATAAGGTAATATCTCATATGGTTTTGATTTGTATCTTTTTTATATCAGTAATTCTGAATACCTTTTCATATGCCTGTTGGCCATTCATATATCATCTTCAGAGAAATGTCTATTTAAGTCTTTTGCCTATTTTTTATTTGGTTTATTGATTTTTTTGGTTGTTGTTTAGTTATAGGACTTCTTTATATTGGGTTGGCAAAAAAGTCCGTAGGGTTTTTTCTATGAAATAAAAGACACATTTCTCATTTTCACCAACAACTTTATTGATTTGGATATTTTGAGTGTGTCACTATCTATCACATGGTATAACATTGATTGTGCTCAATTAATGTCTTGATTTGATCACTATCAACTTCAACGGGCCTACCTGACTATGGAGCATCATCCAGTGAGAAATCTCCAGCACAAAATTGCACAAGTCATTTTTGACTCATTCAGTCAGTCACGGCACCTTCTCTATATACTGCATAAATCTTTTTTTTCATTTCAGTTGCGTTTTTACATTTCTTGAAACAATAAAGCGTCATAGGCTGAAAATATTTTCTTCCATCTTCAATATTAAAACACTTATACAAAAATTCACCAACTTTTTTTCTTTAATGCTCACTGATGTGACAGCTGTGACAATAAATCTAACAAAATTGTTTCAAGTAAAGTTAAAGACAACTAAGCGCTAGTAGAGCCATCTTATGGGAAAAAAAAACAAACTTTTTGGCCAACCCAATACATTCTGGATATTAACTCCTTATAACACATGAGACTTTTAAATATTTTCTCTCATTCTGTGGGTTGATGTCATTCTATTCGTTGTATCTTTTGATGTATAAACGTTCTTAAGTGTAATGTAGACCTGTTACTCTCTTTTTGCTTTTGGCATTTGTGGTTTTGATATAATATCCAAGAAATCATTGCTAAGTCCAATGTCATGAAGTTTATCCCCTATGTTTTCTTCTAGGAATTTTGGAGTTTTACATTTGGTCTTTAATCTACTTTCAGTTAATTTATTTTATTTTATTGTTGTTCAATTACAGTTGTCTGCATTAACCCCCCACCACTCCCCCCACCCCAGCCATCCCCGCCTCCCTCCCTTGCTTCCACCTCAACCTGGTTTTGTCCATGCGTCCTTTATAGTTGTTCCTGAAAACCCTTTCTCCCTTCCCCCCATGACCCCCTCCCATCTCCCAGGTTCCAGTTTCATTCCTTTGCATGTAAATGTCTAATTTGACTGATGTAATTTGCTTTGGAGACTGTCCTTTCCCCAGTAAGTGGTCTTGGCACCCGTGTTGAAGACCATTTGATCATATACACATGGATTATGCCTGAGCTCGTTACTGTACTCCATTGGCCTATTCGTCTGCCTTTATGTCAGTAAAATTCTGTCTTGGTTACTGTAACTTTGTAATATGTGTTGAAATGAAGAAGTGTGAGTCCTCTAACTTTGAGTCTCTTTTCCAAATTTGTTTTGGCCTACTTTAGGGAATCCCTTAATATTCTATATGCCTATGAAATATCGTTCTATTTTTGCAAAAAAAATGCCATTGGAATTAGATAGGAATTACATTGAATCCATAGATTGCTTTGAGTAATAGACATTTTAACAATATTAAGTTTTCTAATCGGTGAATATGGGATACTTTTCCATTCATTAAGCCTTTTAAAATTTCTCTTAGAAATGTTGTAGTGTTCAGTGTACAGTTTTCACTTCATTGATTAACTTTACCGCTAAATACTTTATTCTGATCAATGTTGTTATAAATAAAATCGTGTTTTTAACTTCTTTACAGGAAATGGTTTGCTGTTAGTGTATAGAACATAACTGATTTTTGTATGCTGATTTTATACCCTTCAAGTTTGCTAAATGTATTAATTATTTCAAATGGTGTGTGCATGTGTGTGCGTGTGAAGAATCTTTGGGGTTTTCTGTGTACAAGATCATGTCCCCTGAGAACAGATCATGTTACTTCTTCCTTTCCAATTTAAATGTCTTTTTTTTTTTTCTTTTCCTGCCCTAATTGCTCTGGCTAGGACTTCCAACATTATATTGAATAGAAGTGGCAAGACTGGGCATCCTGGCCTTGATCTTTGAGGAAAGGCTTTCAGGCTTTCAGGCTTTCACCAGTGAATCTGACGTAAGCTGAGAGATTTTATTAAATGGCCTTTATTGTATTGAGGTAGTTTCCTTCTGTTCCTAGCTTGTGTTTTTATCTTTAGAAAAGAGACATAAAATGTTGTCAAATGGTTTTTCTCTGTCAATTGAGATCATCATATGATTTTTGTCTTTCATTTCCTTCTGCGGTATGTCCTATCGGTTGGTTTCCATGTTAAACCATTTTGCATTCCAAGAATAAATTCCTTGGTCATAGTGTATAATTCTTTTAATGCGCTGTTGAATTCTGTTTGCTCGTATTTTGAAGATGATCTTGCACTAATATTCACCAGAGATATTGACTTATGGTTTTCTTGTAGTATCTTTGTCTGGCTTTGGTATTTGGGCAACGCTGCCCTCAGAGAATGAGCTTGGAAGTGTTTTCTTCTTTTCAAGTCTGTGAAAGAGTCTCAGGGTGATCGGTGTTAATTCTCCTTTCCATATTTGGTAGAAGTCCCCAGTGAAGCCGTTTATCCAGGACTCCTCCTTATGGGGAGGTTTTTGCTTATTGATTCAGTCTCCTAAATTGTCATTAGTCTGTTCGGACTTTTTATTTCTTCATGATTCAGTTCTGTGTGTTTCTAGGAATTTGCCTGCTTCTTCTAGTTTATCCAATTGGTGGGAGTATCATTGTTCATAGTAGTCTCTTACAATTCCTTTTATTTCTGTGAGGTCAGGGGCAATGTCTCATTGTTTCATTTCCTATTTTAGTTATCTGAGTCTTTTTTTCTTAGTCTAGCCAAGGGTCTGTTGGTTTTATCTTTAAAAATTTTTTGGCTTTATTGTTTTTTCTCTGCTGTTTTATTATTCTCTAATTCATTTATCTCCGCTGTAGCCTTCATTGCTTCCTTTCTTCTGCTAACTTTGTTTAATTTGTTCTTTCTTCTAGTTTCTTGAGCTGTACGGTTAGGGTGTTGATTTCAGATCTTTTTCAATGTATGCAGTTGCCACTACAAACTTTTCTTTGAGTGCTGCTTTCACTGAGTCTGGTAAGTTTGGTATTGTGTCTTTCTATTTACATTTTATTTTCATTATGTGACTTTTTTGTATTGACATTCTTTGTTTCCCTTCTCATTTTCTTCCTATTCTAATTGGTTTATTACATATTTTTAGAACACATTATTAAGGCCAGTTTATTGAAGGCCAGTTTGCTCCAGTGTAAAGGAAGCTTATGCTAATGAAAAGCTATTTATGTAGGAAGGCAATTCTCTGCTGGTTATTTAGGTTGCTATGTGTGTAGTCTATGTTTAATATGTATGACCGCCACATGGAAGGGAAGGCAAACCAGTTTTAACATTTAAAGATGTTAAAATTCCTGAAATTTACACTGGGATCATGAAGAGTTTGTGGCACCAACCCTCTTCTGCAGGCCATCAGTGCCCCCCAATACCACCACATTTTTATTATTAGGTATAAATAAGCAATAGCAGAAGAATATTAAATGATAATTTGATTAGGTATTGAGAGCCAATCAGTTTTGTTGTTTAGAAATAACAGAGCTGAAAGTTTTTCTTTCATCATGCAGATTATAAATCTGGTTTCAAGTTAATCGACTTTTTATATGCTTTACTCTAAATAATTAATAAAGTCATCTCTTCCCTGATAATGTGCCAACAATATAGTCACATAGAGGGAATCTATATTCTTACATTCTTTTACTGTAAACAAGATATTTGCTTATGAGTGTGGATATTGTTGCATTCATAAAGTTCTTAACAACAGCCTTGTAAGTCCCTTGTTTTTATAAAACTTGAAAACAAAATCTTAATCAATCAGGAGTTTACATTAATTAGAAATAGATCATGCCCTCCCCCCTTGAAGCAAAAACTTTGGTCTGCCCAAGACTTAGCTCCAAAAAATCTCATGTTTAATTTTTAGTCATATTTTGGCAAAACAGAGGCACTCACATGGTCGCCAAATTGGGCCAGATGGAAAAGCTGATCCGATGGCCCTGCAGCGTCACGATCTTCATTTCCAAGTGTTTTTCTGTTCACGTCTGCGTCCCAGCCCACTGCTCTCAGCACACAAAGCCACACCAGACTGTGCGACCCGCACGCAGGACCTCCCAGCCGGGAGGGGGGCCGTCTCCACGTGTCAGCGGGGCTTTGTTACCCAATGTCCTCAAGTAAACACCAGGAATTCACTAGGTGACATGGAACAGCATTAACACAATCCACACCTCCCTGGTGGATGTAAAATAGTAAAACACACATTAGTATTTTTTCACCTTTTTATTGATTATTATTTGGTAGACAAAGCTCAAGGATCTATGAAACTTGAACACTCCATTTTATTTCTGGCATGAAAAAAAATTCTTTGGATCTGCAAGGAATTTTAATAACAGCAAGCATTGAAGGGGAAGAAAAGCATTTCAGTTGAGTACTACCATTAAATCACATGAGCGTATCTGCAGAATTTTGCCAAAATTCCTCAGAAGTGGTTTGAACAATACTTATTACTGTTTTCATTAAAACAAACTCTAAGAAACATAATTTTCTGATAGTAACATTTCCTTTCTCTTGAAGTCTTGGAAAGTTTTTTTTTTTTTAAGTGATTATTCATAGTCACACTTTAAAGGCAAATCTTAAAAAATCAACTTTTTTGCTAAATAAGACAGTGTTGACTTTAAGAGTCCCGGAGTGACTGCTCTGAAAGTGGGTGTCACTGCCGCAGGAATGCATTTAAAAGTGAGCACAAGTTTGGAATCTTATACCACATTAAATTTATGAAATATTTTTATTTTTTTAATTAAGAGACAGGCCTTCATTTTTTTTTCTTTTTTCTCTTTTTCCATTTTCATCATTAGCAGCCACACTAACCTAGTGATTGTTTGAAATGTTTCCCTCTCTTGTCATCAAAGTTTTAAGACTTTATATTAAACTGGCACCACTTCGATTCTCTTGTCGTAGGTAAGCAAAGTACTCAAGATTAGGCATATCTCTCTTTAGAGACAATCTTCTTCAGTCTTAAGATCCTTCTCCCATATCCCTAAGGTAGAACACAGATATCTCTGATTCCAGTTCCTTGAAAACTAGACTGTACTCAGCCTCAGGTGAAATAATGTTGGGCTTTTGGCATTCCATCAACACAATGTCCAGCCTTCAGTGGGTAACAGTGCACTTGGCACACAGGTGACCTTTTCATAACTTATCCAAAGGCCGTGGTAAGTGTTCACTTCTGAAAGTTTTCTTTATTGTGTTTATTTTTTCCTTTTCTAATATCACTGTAAGATCAATCAAAAGAATATATATAGAAGTGTACCTGGGAAGGAAGACTATGGGGCAGTACATGAGACTGAAAGCCATGCTCAGGCCAGCCTGAGAGATCGTCCGAATGTTCTCAAAAGCAAAACATGGAGAGGGGTGTGTTTTAGTCTTAACACATCAGGAAAAAATTGGGGTGGGCAGAATTTTTGTACCTGTGGGATTCTAAGTTCAATTTCTAAAGCAGTAAATGAAATAAAAGAAGGGACTTTGAAATGTTTAAAATTACCCGAGCGTATTGTGGCCTACCGATATCCGAATATAAAATGTATGTATCTTGTGCTTCTTATTGAAACGATAACCCCTATGAACTGGAACCTCTGTAAGTCTGCAAATTGTCCCACACGCAGGCAGGATAAGTTATCTCTCCTCACCTCCCTTCATGATGCTCACCTCCACCCACATCTTATCCCTCGTGTCACTTGGTCAAATGCCAGGCTGAGCGCCAATTCTCCTACCCCAGCCTCACCACTACTCCATCCTGCGTTAACGTTCTCCTCCTCGGTTACCCAATTAACTCACTTACCTTTTCTGTACTATTGTGAGACTTGGGCGTTAGAGTCTCATGCATACATCTCGTTTAGCTAAAGGTGTTTTTGTTTCCTTGTTTTAGGGTCTGTTCTCCTGCTTTTGATCGTCACACAGTACTAGGAGTTACCATAGCTAGCACAATCTTGGCCCTCATTATAGAAATACGTTTAGAAACGCATCTTGATTTCTGTCCCTTCCATGGATAGAGATCATTTTCTCTTTGGAAATTACAGAGGAAAACATCCTAATAACCATTTGTGGCTGTAAAACATTAGCATTTCCTGTGCTCCTCCTCCCCCAGACACTTTAGATAAAAGAAACGGAAAAGTAAAACACTGTGCATGAGTCATTATGACTGTCCCCAATCAGCTGAAGGGTTTGTCAGCTCAGGGACGCCTAACAGAGGATCAGATGAAATACCCAAAAACACAAGCTCGGCCTGGAAGCAATGGGTGGGTGTTCCTACCTGTGTTCTGGAAATGTCTGATGGCTTACTTCTCACTGTGGTTCTTGAAACTGGCATGTTTCTCACTAAATCCATAACTGCACGAACATGACCCTCCACCATGTCTTCTCTGTGGCATTCGGTGCTCTGGACGGTCAGCATCACCTAGAACCATCATCAGCCTGCAGCCCTGACACTAAAATGGGAGACAATTCATCATCACGTAAGCCTGGCTTTCTCAAGAAAACTCAAAACCTTTTTTTAGTCAGGAAAGACAGACAGCACTGGCAGAAAATCAAGAGGAAGAGAAACATTCAATCAGTGAGGTCATCTCCCCTGAATTTTACCTTATATTTTGATGTTATAAAGACACATGTTCAGTAAAAACATGCTTGATAATTGTATCCATTCAACGAGTATTTAAAAAGTGCATACTTTGTGCCAGGCTTATGAAGTTCATTTTCAAATGATTTATTTTTGTCCTGCCTATTTCCAAAAACCTATTTGAACTGATTTTCTCCAGATGGCTCTTTCCACCTATTCCAATTCATCATGATTGTACAGAATCTGTTCAGTCAAGTGAGTCTATTGGTGGCTCCGTTTCCTTCAAAGGGCTTTGCTCTCCAGGGACGAAGTGCCCGTATGTGTAGAATGTTCTGGTTAGTAAATTAAAAAATAATAATAATCTTGCCCACAAATCCACTCACTTGTTGAGGGCTGTATTTGAGGGGGGCGGGGCACACCATGTATTCTACTGTACACTAAAAATAAATGACAAAAAAAAAAAACCTGTTGTCCTGCCCCTCTTGTAACTTCCCGCCAGGAGATACGCACCCAAGCAGAGAATGCATTTCTGCCTTTGGGGACGTTACATCCTCAGGTGACAGGGCAGCTGTGGAAAGCAGCTCAAGAGCAGCGTGTGACGACATGATGCTTCTCAGCCTGTAATGTGCAGAGAATCGCCTTGGGATCTGGCTGAAATGCGGGTCCAGGTTGAGCAGAGCCAGGGGGAACCTGAGCTTCCACATTACCTCTGAGGAACAAGGAGACCACAAGCTCCAAGCCAGGCTCAGACTCTAGGCGGTAGAACTAGTCACTACTAGTAGAACTAGAACTTCGTCTCCCTGGGTTTTGCCTATTCTATCTGGAAGAATTTGCTAAGTAAATGAACAATTCTCAAGACTCCTTGCAGCTCTGAGACGCTGAACCCCTGTCAGTTTATATTGGTATACTTTTTTTCTCTTTAACCCTAACTTTCCCATTCACAATTTTTTACATCAATCCTGATGGGGTTCTTCAATGGCAGAAGAGGCAGATGAGCTCATTAGCCACCTTGCATTTTAAGTGAATGGTTCCTCGGCTTACCCAATGTATCTCGTCATGTAAACAATTAGATGATTTCATAAACGTTTTCCTCTCAAATGATTCATGTCTTTCACACAACTTGCCCTTTGAGTTTTTTACTTTTATATTCTCATTTTCTCTTCTGCATCCGATTTTCTACAGTAAAAATTAAAGCCTTTGAGTGGTTTATCTGCCGCGTAGACTCTAATATCTTATCTTTTTTTAAGCAGGACCTGGCATGCCATAAGGTGCCTAAAAACCATGGCGTGCAGTTTTAAACTCGAAGACAAACGTTGTTGATTTAATATTTTGTTAAAAATAGTTTTGTGTCATGCAATCTTGTGTTGAGAATTTTTGGCCATGGAGGTAGGAACATGTCATTTGAGAAGCTCATGAAGACTTTCCCTAGTGACCTCTGCCTCGGGCCACTCCCAACTGCCACCCATCAGCCCCTGTGGACAGCGCTGTGTTGAGAATAGACCGAGCAAAGGCAAACGTTGTCATTCAAGTTTTGCACACTTATCAACTAATTAAGAGTTGCAAATGTTTTCACAAAATCCAGTTATAATTGTGAAATCGCCTCTTCCATCTGTTTACACAGATAAAACAGTTAGTGTTGGAAACTTTTAGATTGCTTAATAAAAAGGTAAGGGCCTTTTTGAAGAGAGTTGGTTTTCCTGAAATACTGAAAGGCCTGTCATTTAAGACTCTCAGCCTCCTTTTGTTTTTTCTGCAAAAGGCTACGTGGAGATAGGAGGAGCATTTGTTATCTCCCAGGGCCCCACTTCCACTCCTGTCAGAAAACGGATGTGCCTTCAACTTCTTGCCAGGAAGACCAACGTACGCATCGTTCTCACAATGTCTGTGGAACGTAGCGCTAGTGAAAATAAAAATGCTCTCCACCTAAAGAATTCTAAATAACTGGTACTGGTTGCTGGCCCCCTGGGGGAAACCAGGTGGCTAGGACCACACATCTAAATATCCATGCTCATGGTACATTTGCCTTCCTAGAACAGAAGTTTGTTTACAAAGCTTACAGAAACTCAAGAATATACTTGTCCAAAAGAATGAAGTACTTGCTCAGGCACAACTGGTACATTTTCTCAAGGAAGCCATTTAGAAACAAAAAGAACATCTCATTGTGGTTCAAAAGCTACTCGGTGAGCTGGGAATCAGAATGGAGGAATTAAGGGATTATTAAATATATACTGGCTTTGCTACCATAACTTGACAGAGTTACCGTCACTCTGTTTGGGAAGGAACCAGCAAAGGTAACTGTGGGGTCGATGCTGACAAAGCAACACCGGGCCAGAGGGAATGTAAACTGTTTTAGGAACGGATTGTAACGCCCTCTTTATCTCCTTTTGGGAGCGGCTTCTTGTCCTGTGACTTCTTCTTGACCTTGTCTTTCTGCATGAACACATTGAGATAATGTAGTTTAGAGTCACCCAGAGGCCACGTGCCTCCTCAGCCTGGGACTCCTTACAATGAGCCTCGGACTAGAGGAGGTGCGGTCTCTCTCGCACCGACCCGCCACCGTTGGTGCACTTCCCTGTCACGTCCACATCTAGGCCTCCAGGTGGTTTTCTCAGGAATATCATGAACACTTAAGCAGCTCCCCGCTGTGGAGCTCCTCCATTACAGTAACAGAAACAAATCTGCATGTGGAGCAGATAATACAGTTGGCCCTTGAATAACACAGTTTTAAACTATAAGGAGCCATTTATATGCATATTTTTTCAATAAATTCTGGTACTGTTTTATATCCCTAGTTGGGAGTCCGTGGATGTGAGGGGCCAACTGGATGCATCGCTCTTCTCCACTTCATACTCAAGACTTGAACATGCGTGAACCTTGGTATCCACAGGGGTCCTGGAACCAATCCCCCATGGATACTGAACAAGAACTATGTTTTGGGGAGTCTTAAGTTACACGCAGATTTTTGACTCCTGATGAAGGGGGTCAGGGCTCCTAACCCCTTTGTTGTTCAAGGTCAACCTTGACTTAATGAACGGTCACACAGGCAGTGGAAATGACTGACTAGCCAGGAGACAGTATTAACAACAGTAAGAGGTCATTACCTTCCCTGGGCTGGGGAAAGACCAAGGGGGAAGGCAGGTGTGTACAGCCTGCTGGGTCAGCCAGCCAAAACTGGCATCCCAGTGAGTCTATGGGGTCATTGGGACTGGAATAGCGACCCCTGCCTGAGACAACATCCCAGGTAGAATGGGACAGGGGAAAGACCCTGATTTCTCTCCTGCTCTCGCTTTCGAAACCCCTGACAGTGCCTCTCGCTGGCTGAACCCACCCACAGTCAGCCTTTGATGGATTCTTTGTCCATTTTTTCTTTACTGTTTTTTAGAAAGTATTCACTCTTTTTCTCTTCTTTGAGTGGTTTCTCTAGAAATGTTAACATGCATACTTAATTTATCAAAATTTAAAATTAAAATCTTTATCCTCTCCGAAACCACATAATTATAGTCACCACTCCTGTCTTTAAGGCAATCATTTCAATATAATTTGAAATCGTTGAACCTCACACAACATTGCCAATCTTGGCTTATATGGTAGTCATAATAAACATAACATGCACACGCTATGTTCCAGGTACTTTTCCAAATCCTTGACTGAGCTCTTTCCTCTCATCCCCACAAGAGCCCACAAGGGAAATAGTATTATCACCAATTTACAAGAACACAAAAAGCCCCACTGAGGTCATAAAAATGGCACGGCAGTCAAGCTTTCAATGAAGCCTGTTAGCTTTCGAGTCCAAGTTCATAATCACTCGTAAGAGCTTATGACGATGAATGTTTCCTTGTATCCCCCACCTACGTGCAGATCTCTTGGCCGTGTACCCTTTAACATCTCAGCCCATCTATCTGGAAACACCCATTTTTCTTGTCAAGAGTTTCTTTAATCTGGATTTATTGCTGGCAACCTCAATGTCTGATTATCTAAAATTGTCTAATTTTCCTTCATTCTTGAAAAAGATTATATTTATTGGCTACAGAATTCTAGGTTGACAGTTATCTTCATTAGTGTATTAAAACCCGTACTCCTCTGTGTCTGAGCTTTCATGTGTTTTCTATAAAGATGTGAGGTGTCCATCATATTATTGCTCCCTGGTCACTAATCAGAATGTCTCTTTGGTTGCTTTAAATGTTTGACTTTTGCCTTTGTTGCTTTTTAATTTCACTATAATGTTTAAGTGTAGAATTCTTGTATTTATTTGTGGCTTTTTAGTTATATTTCACATTGTATTTGTTTTTATTTAAAATCAGTGTGTTTCTTGAATCTGGATTTGGTGTCTTTCAAATTTTGGCGAATTCCCAGCTATTATTCCTTTAGGTAACACCTCTGCCCCAACCTCTGTCTCCTCTTTGTCTGGAATCTTTTAAGTGTTTTCTATTTCTTCAATCTCATCACCAGACTTTCTATTCTTTTATTACTCAGGACTGAAATCTGCATACTTTCCTTAGGTTTTAATTTGACTTAAAAATTCTAAACTTTAAACGTTATTTTTTTTTATTCCCAGGAATTCTTTTGATTCTTCCCCTAATATTCTTTTTCTTTGTTATTATTATTTTAAAGTTCCTTCCCCTTTTATAAAATGTTGGACCCGGCTGGTATAGCTCAGTGGATTGAGCGCAGGCTGGGAACCAGAGGGTCCCAGTTCGATTCCCAGTCAGGGCACATGCCTGGGTTGCAGGCCAGGTTCCCAGTGAGGGCCATGTGAGAGGCAACCATACATTGTTCTTTCTCCCTTCCTTCTCCATTCTCTAAAAATAAATAAATAAAAATCTTAAAAAAAAAATGACTATGCTTACCATGAATGATGCCTTTGCAGGCCAGATTTGGCTCTTTGTAATTGCTTCCGGTGTTGCTTAGGGTGTCTGGTTTCTCTGTAAGTTTTTGTGATTTCATCTTACCATAGGTGCTCTATGTACCTTGAAACTTTGTATGTGGAAATACTTTGCAACCTGGGATGTTTTTCTCCAGAACAGGTTGGCAGTTGCTTCGGTAGGGACAGCCCAGGCTCACTGAGCCACATTGAGAGCTTTAGTCTGTGTGTGTGTGTGTCACTCCGGTAGTGTGAGTTCATGCTGTCACTTTCTGAGAAGGCAGGTTTATCACTCCATGCTCTCAAGGGAATATTGTTTACTGAGAAGGAACATGACACGCAGACATTTTCCTTGAAGTCCTTTGTGGTAGAATGGTGTGATTTCTAGTTCTTCCTCATCCTCAGCTACGGCTCTTTCTGAGTCTCAGAATTATTGAGGTACAGGAGCCTGGTGACATCTATCACAAAACTCTGCAAAGTGTGCGAAAACTAGCACCCAAGTTCACTTGGTTCAGAAGAAGGAAAATTATTTCAAAGCCTCTCGGTATCCTTGCCTTCACTGGGACCCTGTTCCTTCTATTCCTTACTTTCTTGCCAACATATCAACACAGTAAGATGTTTTTCATATTTTACATAAAAGGTTTTGTTGCTTTAACCAGAAGCATCAGCCCACCAGTACATCCCACCCCGTTGATGAAAATGAAAGAGAACGATACTTCCCTTAGACGCCACCATCAGTGTCCTTAAAGGAACGGAGAGCACCTCGGCGCCTTGACAACGGCTGCTTCTAGTTACTTCCACTTGCAGCCATCATGGATGACTCCGAGAGGTCCTCAAATAATTCCTATGTTTGCTTATTTCCAAGTTACTGGAGGAACTTGGAACTCTTTATTCTTCCATCTTTTTTATCTCCCAATTTACCCATCTCCAAGAAAATCAGACACAAATCACTCATCCTCCTTTTGGACAAAATATAAATCCAAAAACATATGTTGGTATGTCTTAGAAAGTTAAAAAATATATGTAAATGCTATATTAGGATGAAAAAAATACCACCTCTATATTCAGATTTTCTGGTGTACTCCTGACATTTATAAGCACCAAATAGTTAGCAAATCTGTAAACTGATACATACCACTACCATGGAGTTTTTACAGCTCTTGATTTCTGCTAAGACTTAGATATTTTCTATGCATTTCTTTCATAACACATTAGGTTTATCAACTTTTACTAAGTGTTCACTTTCAATGGGCAATACTTGTTATTTACATATGTAGTATTTTATAGGACTTCATTTTCTGCCAATTTTTACTGGTAATTTTTACAAGCTCTGATGCTAAAATGAACATCGTAAAATTTCTTTAAATGTACATCTGGACTGGGAGAGGGGAGATACCATGTGGTAAGAAAGGCTAATCCCCTAAAGTACCCTCTCTCTAAAACCACTAAGTGCCCTGAGGATATCTGACTGTCCCTTGTAAGTTGGAGATTTGGAGTTTTCATGGGACAAACACATAGGGGACCGGAGATAAAAAAAAAAAAAAACCTAGAGCCAGCACGACCTGGTAAGGCTGACTAACCTCCAAACAAAGTCAGGACTCGAAAAGGCGGCATTCAGAAAAATGATGAGCTGGAAAACTGCAGCACCAAGTGCCGCTGTAAAACAGCGGCACACTGCAGCGCACTGAGGGCCTCCGAAGCCCTCACCTCTCTTGCTTTTCCAGAGGGACCGGAGCTCAGAGACTCCCTGGATTGGAATCCTGCTGTACTCAAATTTTGGGCAAGTTACTCAAACTCTCTACACTTTGGTTTTCTCATCTGTAAAACAAGTATTATAATTATAATAATAATAATAATAATAATAATAATAATAATAATAGCACCCACCCTGTAGGTCATGAGATGAAGTCCATTACCACAGGTGCACATTACTTGAACTTCTACCTGGTATGTCATATATAGCCATCTAAGTATATCGTAATCATAATCATAAATTATCATATAAGTCACAGACAGCTATCATTAGTGCCCGCACCTGGGGCTCTCTCTTACACTGGCCAAGAGCATAGGCTACTTGTCCTCATGGCCACAGATATGTCACCTAGCAGTGGGCACGTGGCCCAGCCTGGCAAGTCTAAGCTTTTCTTTGGGGGTCTGTGGTAGGCACCCCATGGATCTGAGGTTAAGAAGGGATGGGAGCCGTGTTTCTTGTCATCTGCTGGAAGCTGCTCTGCTGCAGGAGAAAATGACTCTGATATAGGAAATGACAAGAGAGTTGTTCCTTCACTCCCTTAGCTCCTGGGGTCCATCCGCGAGCCTGCCTTCCCATCACTGACATGAGTAACCTTGCCCTTCAGACAGCTCCTCCTTTCCCCTTAACTATTTCCGAAGACCCGTCTGTCACTCCCACTATTTAGTGTTCTAGAGGACTGCCACATGCAGCCACCTTGTACAGAAGTGAGATGTTTTGTGGTCCAGAAGTGAATCACAGAATTTATCTCTTATTTTCCTGGTGCTCATTCTTGCGACCACGGAGGTACCAGCGGACGTGAGCCAACAGTGCGCTCAGAGAGCCCTTCCTGGTTACATCACAGGGGTCCGTCTAGGTTATCTCAATTGTAAGGTATTTTAATCATTAATAATGTTCAGAGATAAAACCCTGGAACAAAATTACTAGTGCCTTGCATAGTTCGGATTTTTTCTACATGAAGCTTAGTCTATTTTGATGTAGAGTTGGGGTAGTGGTTACCAAATGACTTTGCATTGGAGAGAGGCAAGAGGCCACCCCAGTATATGATAATTATATAAAAACATATAATTATAAAATCTGTAATTGAGATAAATAAGTATTCATAGACTCGCACAATGCTGATTTATTTATAAAATGTAATAGATGGTAAAATGCCCTAGAAAAGGAACAACTGGCCTGTGTCCCATTCAGAAAATGTGTTGAAGTAAACATGTTTCCCCTAGACATCCACGCATCTGTTGCTAAGTGATGAGTTCTCTAGCGTCCTCATTAAAGAACACGGGGGTGCTGGCAGGCCCTGGTAACTGCATTACCCCTGGATGCAGCAGATGTTCAATAGGCTGAGCCCGAAATGAGCCTCCCTCCCTCCCAGCCAGTGTCCTCACTTGCTCCCCTAGCAGCCTCTGTCTTGGAGGAGGAGGCTGCTATGAAATGATGGGCATTTGGATGTCCCTGGAATAATCTAGTGATGTAACAATGTCAGCCACCATTTTTATGTTTTTTATTTTTCGTTAAAAACATTTTATTACAATTTTTAATTCTACTTATGCTGCATTATTTTATAATATGTAACCTGTACATTTTAAATATTAGGGGTTTGTTGAAATTTTTCCTCAGGACCTAGCTGGTATTCATCCTAGTACTGAAATCTTCAGTGTTTGGTGTTTTTTTGTTTTTTGAGATGGGAATTTTAAATGTTTTCTGCTATGATTGTTGTTCTTTTCTTTATACTTTTGACAGATTTTGTTTCATTTGTCTCAGTGCAAAGTGGTGACTTTCATATATAAAAGACACTCTTTGTTCCACTTAAATTTAGATCTTGGCCTTCGATCACCATTTTTAAATTTAAAAATTGAGGGAATTTAAGCTATGCAAAAGTAATTTAAATCATGTTTCTAATAAAAATAGTGGCAATACTTTTATCACATTTTGCTTTGTAGCAACGACACATATAATCCAATTGACTATTTTCTTTTTCAAGTTGCTTCGGATATACAAGAAAAATCATCATGAAAATGGCCTACCCACAACATGTCAGTGATTGTCCTATGATTTTATGGCAATCACCCTATTATCAAAGGGCAACTGATTTTATTTGCAACACGTACATGCACTGTTCCTTTGAAGATGGTCATCCAAATTGCCAAAGTAAGATCTTCTCTTCGCTGCCCCCAATAATCACGGCACACAGACAAAGCTCTTGGGAACTGCACTCCCTAATTCTCCTTTCACAACTACTGTGTATTCCTAGGCCTGCCCCTTGCTGTAGTGTTTCTATCGCTGTATCTCTCTCCGCTGCTCCTCTGGGTGAAACTGAGCAACCTTTGCAGTTGATTACAAGAACCGGGTTCAGTTGGAGGCATGCTTGCCTCATTGTCTGGTGAATTCTTGTTCTTTCCTGTACCTCTTCTAAGTCAGCATCGGCGATTCTTTGCATAAACTTGCTTCCGTTTCCACAATCTATTGAAAACGTAAACTGATATACGGTGTTGTAGGGCTGACACGATATGGTTATCCCTTTTAAGAAACACTGTAAGTTAAAATGTAACAAAACAGCCCCAGATCCACCTTCCCTCTAATCCTCAGCTTTGCAGGGTGAAAGCCACAGCAGTAATGACTTGGAAGGGTGATTGAAACAGGAGCAGTCGGGGCAAGCTCCGGCTATCAGCGCACTTTCTTCAACCTCCATACAGTAGAGAGATAGGGTTTTATAACTGTTTGTAGCCGTGTTTGCCAAAAGCTAATTAACACGATTAGGCTTCAGAGTGTCTCTTTTCCCCACTGGGCAAACTAAAACATTTAGAAAGATACCCCATGTCTAATCTTAAATTAGTCTGTGCTACTGTGTTTATGCTCAGCTTTACAGTGGGTTTAGAATATATCAACCCAGTTAAAGCTGTAACATGATAACAAATAATGAAAAGGCAAATAACCAATACCTTGAAAGTAATAGGACTAAATACAAGACATTTCTGAAAGTTCTGATTGTCTTAAGAATACAAATTTTAAAAGTTTACTAAATTTAATGATCTAAACTTAATCCGTATAACTGAATTCATTATATTCATACAAATACATCCTAAGTTGGTCCTTTGAAATGCTACTTTTATGCTAATCAATAGTTTTTAAAATATTAGAAAAATGCCACAATATTACATAATATATTGTAAATTCTTATTCTATTGATTGTGCTATAATTTGCCTTACACTTGCTTGGTTGTTTCTATGAAAGGGGTTTGCTGAGAAATGAATAGTGAAAACTACAGTGTTTGAGAAAAAGTTCTCAGGAGAAGGCCTGGGGGAATGAGAGAGAGCAATTCACGTTAAGATTTCCATTGTTTTAGGTATTTTAGGGCATTATCACTATTTAAATTACTACAAACTACAATTAAGTTCCATAATAAAAACATAACTGCTAATTGGAAACATTTTGGGGAGTTTCTCTAAGTCTCTTTAGGACACTCTGTTATTTGGAATAAAAGTGTTTTTTTAATTTTAAAAAGGTGGCCATAATATTATATTATTCTAAGTGTGTGAACTTCCTAAAATAGTTTCAGTGGTAAACTTTCACTTTGTTTTATTACTAAGAAGCAAAATGAACTTATTACCTCTTTGGATTTTTCTGCATTTAAAATAGATTTTTTCTATCAGTTCATTTTCTATTAGTTTCTTTACCATTCCACATAAGAAAGAAATGATTAATAACGTTCATCAGATTTTCCACCCTGGGCAGCGCCGGCATTCGGCTGGGTAGTTCTTCGGTGTCGGCCGTGCTGTGTATCCAGGATGTCAGCAGCATTTTGGCTGCCCCGTGAAGAGGCAGGCACACCCTCCCAGTATGACAGCCACAGACGTCCAACATCACCAAATGTCCCCTGCAGGGCTAGGGGCAACGTCCCACTCCACTCCCAGTGGAGAACCACTAATGGATATGTGTCACTGAGGGTAAACAAAGATAGAAAAAGTCCAGTGTGCCCAAATGATAAGAAACTGTAATCTACCAATATGTATGTAAAACTAAATGATTTAAGGAGGAAAGACAGAAAGTATCAAATACAAGGTGTAGAAAAATTATATTCTTTCTTGATCATTTTCATTTTGAGATCCAATATATTATGGACCATACTGAATACAGATTATTCAAATGAAAGGAGATATAATTTTATTCATTTTACATTGAAATATCAAGTATAATAAATTTCACATATTTAAGTTGCACAATTTGGTCATTTTTGACATAAATCTCCATAGAGGTGCTTAAAACCATCATCACAACTGAGACAGTGGACATTTCAATGAGACTAGAAAGTCCCCTCATTCCCCTTTGTGACCCCTCCTTCTCTCTACTCCCCACCCCAGGCAACCACTGATCTGCCTTCTATCACCATCAATTAGTTCGAATTTTCTAGGACTTTATATACGTGGAACACACAGTGTGTCCGCTTTCCACCTGACCCTTTCTCTCCGAATAATGATGCTAAAATGTATCCGTCTAGCTGTGAATGGCAACAATCATTTCTCGTCCTTGCTGTGTAGTATTCCTTGGCGTGCATGTGCTACAGTTTGTTGATCTGTTGATAAACAGTTGGGTTGTCTTTAGTTTGGGATATTACAAATAAAGATAAAGTTTCGTTTCTCTTGGGTCAATGTAGGAGTGGAATGGTAGGATCTTGTTGGAGGTGTTTTGTAAACTTCTTAAAAACTCAGTTTTCTCATGTGATTGCACATTGTCCATTCCCTCCAGTGCTTACATGGGAATTTCAGTTGCTCTACATTCTCACCAACTCTCTCTGTATGGAGCAAAGCTTAAAAAACTCACCACATGCAGTCCTCATTAGGAGAAAGCCAAAGGACATTCCTTTCAGGCAGGAGGAGGTGGTACACGATAGAAATAGGGATTTTTATGAATGGATAAAGAGCTCCAGAAATGGTAACAACATGGGTAAGTACAAGGACTTTTATCTCTATTTTGTAAATCTCTGTAAAAGATAATAGACTGCTTAAAGCCAAGAAAATAATGTAATAAGACGCAGAGCGTATTCGGTAGTAAAATGTATAACAATAGTCCACAGCTGGGAGAGAAGAACAGAAGTATATTATTTTAAGGTTCTTAAGTAAACACAGAGTAATATAATATTATTTGAAGTAGGCTGTAATAAATTAAAGATGTACATTAAAAATCCTAAAGCAACCACGAAAACATCATACAGCGTTGTAGGAAGTGAGCCAACAAAAGAAAAATAATATATTATTTTGATAGAGAAAAAGGAATAAAGAACAGATGGGACAAGTGGACAATAAGTAGCAGATGGTTGATTTAAACTCTAATGTCCCACCCAGAACTGTCAGACTGGGGGATCACAGAGGCCCCCACAGTTCCAAGAGGCAGTTTGGACAAGAGCGCAGCAGCAAACCAATAGCTGCTTTTCCAAAAGAGTCCATCGGCACCTGTGCCAGGGAAGCTGCATGTGTGAAGTTCTCCCGCCAGCAGCTGCGACCACCAGTCACCAAGTCTGCAGCCCAAAGGGACCGTGAAAACTGTGGGGCCCCAAAGGGAGAGAGCTTCAGCTTGCTGGGCAGCGTCCAAGCCCCTGGCTTTGGAGCCCGTTCCCAGGGTGAGGGTTTTCGTGTTATCTCACAGAAACAACTATACAGAGGGCCCCAGGGAGGCCGGCGCTGCACCCAGCACTCAAAGAGCTGGAGGGCTTAAGACTTGCCTTCCTTTGGTGCTGGAGGCAACAAAAATGTCATCTCCCTCTCCAGAGGGAAAATCTACCCACAAATCTACCCACACGATCCTGAGAAGCTCTGTTCACAGAGGAAGCGCTGATCTGTTGGGGAGTTTACCAGCCACTCCTGTAAGCAAACGTGCGCTGCCTTCAAAGTTCATGGTGTGGTGACTGGGGCTTCTGACTTGCCCCCGAAGGAAACATGGTGGGTGTGTGGCTACTGTTGGAGGACAGAGGCACTCACGTGTCCTCTGACACGCCTACTGAGGGTGAGGGGCAGGGGAGTGTATCCCCAGCATCATGTCCTCACAGCGCTCCTGTCCAGACCTGGGAGATCAGGAGACTCCCTGGCACATTCAGGACAGAGAACCCAGACCAGGTAGAACATCAGCTGCAGGTGTAGAGGCAACCACAGTGCATGGAATTGCTGAACGCCCCCCAACCCCGCCCCGTCCCACCCCCTCACACACAGGTCACCTTTGCTGCCTTTCCCTGCTGTGAACCCTGCCCAACCTCATCAGTTCGATTTGGGGGAACCTCCTGCAGGGGGAAGGATCGGATTGTGACTTGGACCCCTGTATAGCCAACGGAAATACAAAAAGGTTGCCCTCCACATAGTTCCCAGCATGCGCATGGCTTTGCGCTTCTTGTCAACTTCATCTTTTAATTGGAGAAGTTAATTTACTTTCAGTATAAGTACTGGCATATTTCGGTTCCTATCAACTCTACCACTATTTGTTTTTAATTTAGCCCATCTGTGTTTTGCTTCCTATTATTTCATGCCTTTCTTATAACAAAATATTGTATTACAATTCCATTTTGCTCTATTAAATTGTTAAACTTACTTTTACTACTCTTTTAGCAACAATAATAATAAATACATGCATTTTTGACACATTACAATCTAACAAAAGTCATTGCTTTTACCACTTCCCCTTGTTATGCTAGAACCTCAGAACACTTTCACCCTACTTATTCCCTCCCAACTTTTGGTAAAATTATGGTCATGCATTTTAAAGCTAAATTGTTTTTTAACTCGAGGCTACCTTTATTGTTTCATTTTCAGTCAATATTCCTTTACGTACGTGTATATTTTAAAAATGTATTTTGTCATTGGCAGAGATACATGGAACAGACAGACTGCTCTCAGAGCGAAGGGGGAGGGGGGCTGAGTGAAAGAAACCGAAGGCATTAGCCAAATACTGTGTGTTCATAACACAGAGACACAGTCTGCAGTGTGATGATGGCCAGAGGGAAAGGGGGTGGGGCTGGGAGGAGCGGCGCACAGGGGGAGAAGGGGGACCGGAAGAGACCTTGATGGGGCCAAGGGCGCATGATGCAGGCTGCAGATGATGTTTTGTTCAGTTGTACACTGGAAACTTGCATGGCTTTGCAAACCAACGTCATCCCAATGAATTCGATTAAAAATGTATTTTGCTTTCATTACCTTTCTATTTCCCCTCTTGGATATATATTTTTTTCCACCGGATGAGCACCACATAGTGTTTCTTTTGATGATCTCAGTATTTTTCTCTAAAACATCCTCATGTCACTTCCACGTTGGGGGCCAGTGATGATTAGTGGGTTCTGCGTTGGCATTGCGATCTCTCAGCACTATGAATACCCCTTCGGACTATCTCATGGCCCCCACAGGCCTTCTGGAGACCTGCTGCGCGTCTTGTTGCTGTTCCCGAAAAGGCCGTTTGGCAGTTCTCGCCGTCTTTGCTTGTCTGCGGGGTTTCCTAGGACGTGGGTTTTCTCTCTACTCATCTTGCCTGTGCGGCAGAACTTTCTCATTTTGTTTGATGTTTTGCATCAGTTGTTCGTAATTCTTGTCATTACATCTCAGCATATTTCCTCTGCCTTATTTTTCCTTCCGTCCCTTTCAGGCCCCAGTTACATGTATATTAGACCTTCCATTTGTCTCAAAACCTCCTACGACTGTCTTACTTTTCATGTTATTTCTTAGTTCTCCAGCATCCTGCCCTGGTCTTTTCCATCCCCCACTGGCACAGCTGGGCCCGTGGGGCAAGGGGCAGATGTGGCATCGCCAAGCAGAGTGCGGAAGGCAGGTGCTGAAACTGAGGGAAAGAGCTAAATGACGAGGACAAAGACCTTCCCTGTGGTACCCAGTGAGACCTGGGTTACACGGTATTCACGAACTCCGTAAGGCTTTATTTTGATGGAGGGTACTATTACTAGAGTTAAATGTGGACAAAGTAAAATGTATTTGAAATCAGGTGCCCTCAATTTCAAGTGGATGTGTATTCTCATTGGAAAAACTGAGAAAGGAAAAAAGAGAAAAGCCAAAGTAGGTTTAGCCTATAATAAAAGTTGTTTGTGAGCACATGTATCCTGTATTTTCAGAGACAGTCTTAGTTTCAAAACATGAAGTTTTTTTTTTGGTAAATATATATGCATTCATAGTTTAGGGCATGTACAGTGTGTGGGTATGTCAAGTGATGTTAATATATACCTTAAAAAGGAGCATCATTTTGATTGAATTTTTGGATTGAGAAAAAGTAGACTATTTTAACTGAGACTGTAACTTAAATTTTCTCTGGACTCTGGCACAGACTGTTAAAAAGTGAGCCACAACTTATAATGGAGAGAAGTGAGGACGACATTTGGCTGCTGCAGAAGTGTATTTGGTTACACTCCACCTCATTCTGGAAGAACAAAAGAGTGTTTGAGCAAATAGTATAAATGAACTAAAAATATAACCCCAGTTGTTATAGGCAACCCTCTCCTTCCAAGGGGAAGAAAGGAGAAGGATAGGAAACATATGGAAAAGAGACACTCGATCCGGAAGAATGCACAAGAGAACTCTAAGAATAATACGAACACATATGCTCTATGCAACTAATCAAGAAAATTACCAGCCAACATAGCTAGGTGTCCCTCCATGAATTCTCATTTACTTCTGAGAGAAGTTTCTGTAGACCCATTGACCTTCCAGCTGGCACTGAATGAGTAGCGAACAAACTGCTAGGTACAAAGGGTAAGGAGAGTAATTCTGAGTAATTCCAGAGTGCTAATCATTCCTCTTTGGTTCCGCCTAAAAACTCTATCCTGTACAAGGAAATAAAACTGTTTCGTTGACACATAGAATCTGTGCTGGCGCTTATCACAGAAATATATCGTACACAATTTTTTGCTCTACTTAATGAATTTATTTACTTATTTTTTGTCACTAAGTCTATATAGCAGCTTATTTCACGGAAGACAGAGGACCAGAATAGGTTAGACTTTGTGGCTATAGTAAGCTCAAGCTGTGTCAAACAGTTTTGATCATCTGTCACACATTTTTTGGCTTTAATTAGTCCACCTCCACAAAATCTGAGATTAAAATTATATATTTATTGAGTTTAAATGTACATTTTTGTAAATTTCCAATTTCCCCATTATCGGATTCAATTGTAAGTATCCACTCATGCTCTGTGTAGGCTGCTACTTCACCCTCTTAGGTAATTGCTTTGACTGCAAGGTGTTGCTTTGTTTTGCTTGATTTTTCTTTTGTTTGGCTTTCTTTTTATGTTAGAAACATTGGAAAAGCCAGACTCAGGTCTGTACTGTAAAAGCTTGCCGAGACTGTTTTCATGGTACTATAAACTATGCAATTATTCTCCCATTTAAAAAGCAAAGCATTGTAAGGTTGTAGAAGGAAACTTTGGGAGAGTTCATGGGTTGTCGAGTAACAAAGTAAGCAATACACAAATGAGAGAAAGATAGACAAAAATTCTCATTGTTTAGGGAAAAAATGGGATAAGTAAAACAGCAGGAAAAGCTACCAACAAAGAAACTAAAAATAAGACCGCAGACCCTGCTGGTTATGACTGCATTGCATTTCCCTGGAGTTCTGAGAACCGAAAAAGCAGAGCTATTTTTCTGTTCATTATTGGCCTCTGACTTGTATAATCACATATTGCATGATGATCTATTCATTGAAAATTGCAACTTTTTTGTGGCCTAGAATTATCAAGTTTTGTAAATGTTTTTTGAGAGCTAGAGGAATGAAAATATATAATCTGTATTTTGCCATGCATAATGGACACCATTTTTGCCCAGATTTTCGAGGGAAAAATAAGGATATATATTGTGCATGAGTGTAATGATTACATATCATGGGTATAATCCTATGTATAATACACACAAAACATGGATACACATTATACATGGCAAAATATGGTATTTAAAAAAATTATAGGATGCAGAACTCTACGTACTCAGTGGGTCACTGTTAACTTTATTTTTTAGACTTTTTTTGTCTATTTACCTGTCAATTATTTAGGAAACTGTTCATTATAATCTTTTAGGAACTTCCTCCTACAGTTCTACTGACTTTTGCCTCATCTTTTGAGGCTGTTGGAGATGCGTTGCTGCCCCTCTTAGTTCATGCTGTCATGGGGCAGCCAGCCTCCCCGCTCCTCATGTTTTTTGTTTGTTGTTTCTTTATTTATCTGGCTTCAGCACATCCCGTTAACTTCCTTTTTGTGAGTATTTTCCTTTCTTTTCACGTTCTTTGCATTCGCCTTTTTAGTACTTTATGCTTTTGCTGTCTTCTTGCAAACAAGAGCCCATGTCTGGAACTTGTGAAATCCAAATTCTCAATCCGCATTAGCTGGTGAGGTTGGTCCCTGTACTTGTATCGTAAGGATGGGTTTGTTTGGACACGTGTCTGCCCTCTTTAACCTCTAAGCATTTCCTGGATTTTTCTTTCCCCTCGTTTAGGTGCCTTTATCCATAACTGTATCCAGTGTTAGCCTTTGTGCGGCAAGCCTCTCAGGCCTTGAATGTCTAGAAGTAATTCCCAGTAAATTACTTAATAATGATGATAAACGATGGGTGTGTTGGCCGACTGTGAACTTCTAGGCTCTAGTTTAACTTGCTTTAATATTTGAGAATACAAATCCGTAGTCATCTCGCATCCATAGTTGTTGAAAAACATGTAATTAAGCTAAAATTTGGCCTGTGTAAATAATACAATCTCTCTGTATGCTTTTAGATTCTAATCTCACCTGATGTTCTTAAAGTTTACTATGATTTGACTAGGTGTTTGGTTTTTGCTTTATTTTTCTTTATTTCTCCCCTTTGGTACTCCATGGGGCTTTCCAATCTGAATTGTTTAATTTTTTTTCCTTCTAATTCTGGAAAATTTATTCCCATTATTTGTTATATATATATTGATTCTGAAATTTTATTTTCCTCTCTTTGTGGACTCCTCATTAGATCTTAGAACTACACTCTCATTCTACGTTCCAGATGTTTTGTTATAGGTTCTATTTTTTTCTTGTTCTTCCATTCCTCTGGGAGTTTTCCTGATCCTTTGATTCATTCTTCAGCTCTCTGTAAATTGTCTACTGTTTGTATTGTGCTACTTACTTAAACACTTACGGTTTTCACTTTACATCTATACTCTATTTTTCTCCTACATCCTGTTCTTGTTTCACATTTAAGCCTTCCCTGTCTCTCTTACTATGTTTGTAACACTATTTTTTCTTTCTTGGTCCTTCTCTTGTCATCTCTCTGGTCAGATGGGATCTACCCCCACTGCGATGTCTCCCATTTGAAAGAGTTGTGCTTCTCGAGTGTCTGGGCACGTTGGCGCCTGAGCTCACCTGGGAGGAGCTGGCTGCTACACGAACCAGACATGCCCCATCGTTCTTCAAGAGCTCGGGAGGTGTGTGGGGGCGGAGCCAAGGTTCTGAGCTCCAGGCACCTGACACCAGGGGCAATGACCCTGACTTCGCAGAACAAGTGCTTGGGTTCTGATCTCCTCTGGAGGAGAAGCAGCATTAGATGGAGACACTCGTAGACCATAAGTCATTCTCTCTGTGATGAGCTGGGGGTAGAGGAAGGAAAGTGACAACCGGGTGTGAATTCGTCCCCACCGGATTTCTCTGCTGCTCTCAAGGACAGAGCTCCTACCCTGCACTGACTGCACTGACCCTAGGGCCAGCGGGGCAAGTTCCTGACCACAGGCTGAGCAGGGGCTCTTGCCCGTAGGCTCAGGGCCCAGCTTCGGGGCTTCTTTCTTTCATTTTGCCTTCTCCCCGCCATCCCAGGTCGTCCCCTCCTCCAGGCCAAGCTCACCACACCATTCGTTTCAAGGGGGTTCCCGCTGAAACTTTCCAGGTGTTTTTAGTTGTTTTACTTTTTCCCTATCAGTTCAATAAATCTAACATTTTCCTTGCATATGGAGATAGAATGATGTGTAGGTAAAATGATAACAATCTAAAGCCTGATTTTGTTATCATGAATTGGACATTTTTCTCATACATTGTCAAGCATATTAATTCATGTTAATACTATCTTGACAAAGCACCTTTCCCCCCAATTTACTTTGAAACCAGTTTCCTGTGTCTCACGGGAAAGTACCATGTGCTTTGCGCATGGCCAGACCAGATGGAGAGTGGCGGGTGGCAGACCTGCGGAGGAGGCTACAGCGGTGGAGGGAGGGGGCAGTATCCTCTCACTGACCCAGGGCTGATATTGTTTTCATACATTTTCCTATTAGCATCAGTTATTTATTATAATATATGGGAGAAATATATAAGAGGCCAAGGAAGAAAACAGCCATCTTTATTCTCACCCAAGTTATTAGCATTATTAAAACTTTGTGTATACCTCCTAGGACATGTGTCTGCTTTTTTCTAGCATGCTTATCAATTGGGTTTAAAAAGTTGGATTATATTGTACACATATTTTGGTAACTGGATTTAATAATTAATATACTGTGAAAATAAGTATCATTATACATTATTCTCTAAATTGATGTAATTTTATAGCTGCATAGTATTCCATTATGTAGATAAACAAAATCAATCAGTTTCATAATGGATATCAGAGATGTTTCTAATAGTTCATCATTACACATGTCACTGATAAACCATCTTTTTTACACAAATTTGTTTGCATATTTTTGTTTTTATTGAGCACGTATTCCTAAAGAGTGCAAGGCTGAGTGCTGGATGAAATGTTTAAATGTCCACGCCCCCTTGAGGTGTTACACACATAGCGAAGTGCATGGCTCATGGAATTGTTCATCCACGTGTATCCTGTGCAACCAGCGCACTTTGGAAGATGCGAACCTTCCCAGGTGAGTCAGTTTTTAATGGCTATTGATGTATATCAAGAAAAAATGTATCAATTTAAACTTTCTTTGTGTCTTTTTTCTTTGTGCACCCTCTCCAACATTAGTTCTTTTTTGCCCAAAACTTAAAATTTTGATACACAAATTGGCAGATAATTATTATTGTTATTGTTTGTATATCAATTGCCCTTCAAAGTTAGCTTCTAGAAAGAAAAGCTAATTGTATGCTTTATCATAGCATTACTTGTCTTCTGGTGATAGCTTATGAATTTGTCTGAATTTTCTTTTGATGGATTTTATTAGAATCAACCCAAAAGGATTGAATCTTCTCAGTGTGAAAAAAACGACTAAGAATTCTGAAAATGTCTTACTAAAAATCAAATGAAGTGATTTCTTGGCATTGAAATTTTTCAATATGAAAACTAACAACTCCTATCTTTCTATAATTCTCAAAGTTTCACACTAGTTTTACATGTCACTTACAACTATTTGTGACTAATACTCTGTCATTTTCTCAAAAGACTAGAAGGGAAAGAGCTGCAGCCGGGCCAGCACTCGAAAACACAGGACCACATCACCGCCAAGAACTCAACACAGTCACGTCTGTGAGGCAAAGTTCACTCCCACCCCCCACGCGTGAAGTCTGAAGAGCAGGACGAATGGTCGTGGAGACAAAGACGGATGCACTCGATCCTACAGTCCAAGAGTGGATGCATTAGAAAACTAAAAGCCAGCGCATGTGTTAAAGCCCAAGCAAGTGATAGTATGAGATCAAATCACAAGTACATGTGCTCAGTTGAGTAAAATTTGCAAAGAATACTCAGCAGTGAAAAGGCTCATCTAAACGACAGTTCACAGAAGAACCCCAAGAATACTTGCTTAATGACGATTTTAGAAGGAAAGATGAGATGAGAATGTCTGCCAAAGGCAATCGGAAGTCTAAAGACCTTATCCATCCCATGTAATGGAGATTCCTCATCTGGATGTTTCTCTCTTCTATTTACATAAGAAAAGAAATGAAAAAGAGTGCTTTGGGTCCTGGCACCATGTCCCCAGGCACTTCTCTCTCGGGTTGTTTTGTTCCTCAGTGTGAACTGGAAGGCGTCCTTGACCTTGTTCACCGAGGGAGAGCTGATGTCTACTGGAGTTAAAGGTAGAAGACAATGACTCCACACATGGGAGAGTCCACACAGAAACAATTCAGCTGCTCTTTGAATGAAGTTTGGCTTCCTGAGAGCAAAAAGAGCAGTGACCCTCTTTCTGAAACCTCACCCGGCTGGCAGACTCACTCTCACTCCCTGTGGAAAGAATCCAGCGGGTGTCAGGTTGGAAACCGGCGATCAGTTCCTTCATTTCTGCGTGCTGGCGTTGTTCGTCCTTTTTCACATAAAAAGCAGACTTGGTGCTTCAAGCTTCCAGGAAAGACTCTCCATGATTTGTTCTTTCAAGATAGCTTCAAGTTGAAGTTGGTGAACATATTTCAAACATGTCTGCAAAAAGCAGGGCTTGTAAGAAAAGCATGTTGGAAACGTCTAAAAACCTCATGAAATGCCAGAACTGTTTCTTTTACTTGTTAGCCAGGTTGCCGGGTCGGCTCATCACGTGTCTTTTGAGTGCCATCAGCGGTATAAATAGGGGTGTGGGGCTCTTTCTTTCAGGGGTGTGTTTAACACTCTCCAGAGGACAGCCCACCACAGGAAGTGTTCTGTTGGTCACCAGGGATAAGACTTTAATGATGAGAGATAATCTCACACTTGTCAGAACGAGAAAAGTAGCTGTGATGTCACTGCCCACAGACTTCCAACCATCCTTCCCACAGTCACTCCCACGTGGGCTTTGTAGCGTCATTTTTAGCCTGATTGCTTGTTATTTTACCATAAGTAGGCTGACAGTTCTGTGTGCTGACTCGAGATCACCAGAACACAGAGAGTCATAAGGAAATTGAAATCTATGGAGAAAAATGTTGATTGAATATTACTAATATAGTGTTATTGCTTGACTCAGATGAGTTTTAAAATCCATGTGGAATTCAAATGGTGAAACAAACTCTAAGGTGGAAATTTATGTGGGGTTTGAGTCCTAGATTTTGCCTAGATATTCTAGCTCTGATTATGTAATAACTACACTAGCTATTTATTGCTGAAGTTAACTTTTAATCTAAAATTCGGAGACAGATGAATAAACCCATTATTCTTCTGTTAGAAAAGCAAGCATTACACTTAGACTTTGAGTATTGGAGAAACTGACCCAAATCTATTTCTGAATCTGATGAAGAAACTACAGAGACTTTTGTTCCGAGGTCAAAATTCAAACAATCTCATTTGAAGTATGATAAACAAATGTCCCCATTATTTTACAAGGGGTATACATAAATAATTGTATTTATTTTCATAGGACTTAACTAAAAAGAAATAGCATAAGACAGGAAAGGGTAGCCTTGTATTCAGGACAGTGAAACGTGAAACTCATTCAATTCATTTTAGAAATTTAAAAAATTAATCATTGCCGTGGAATGTGCTCTTTTGGCTGCAGGAAACAGGAGAAACACACACTTCAGACTAATGGGTAGTGACATTTTAATGTTAGCCGCAGCTAGCAGTGGAAACACATTATTGCCTGAACGACAGAAGTGGTAACTGTCGGCCTTAAACAGAGCATTTGTTTCTTTTCTTCTTCTTTTTATAGGATGTGAGTTAGTATCACGTAAATTCTGGCAACTGTAACAGCAGAATGTCATTGTCCGCTGCTATTTAAATTCAAATGCAATTATCGCCAAGTGTAAGGACAACGATGAAATGTAATTAAGAAACACACAAAAAAGTTCCTTCGTCACCTAGCTGGCCTCCTCTTTGTAGAGTTCCATTTAACAATAATTATTCACAAATCAGATCACCAATATTAATGTTCCCCCCACCATCCATTGGTTAGGAAGCAACTGCGTGAAGATTTCAGTTTTGCATGTGACCTGTTCCATGAAACAGGTGGACAGCTCTAGCAATAGTTGATGGCACGGCAAGTGAGCTCCACCCACAGGGCACAGGGCAGAGAAGAAATCCCCACGTGTGGTGGGTGGTAGGCACGAGGGTCTGACCAACTGCCAGAATGAGAGAAAAGAAAACACGGTTACTCAGAGGGAAAGGATTACATTTCTCTCGGGCTCTCTTGGGTAAGATGATGGCTGGGCCATGCCAAGTTGTAGAGCGATCGAGCCAGCTCTGTTTCCAGCTGCAGACGTGCCTGGCAGAGCTGCCCCGAATGGGGTCCTGAACCGGGTGGGCATGCAAACCATCGAGGCCTCACAAAGGCGTCTTACTGTGACAAAAGCCCCCGCTTCTGTTCTGGCTCCGTCCTTGAGATCCTCTAAACATCCTTGATTCGACATTCATTCTCTCTCCTCCAAACATTTGTGTGTTTCTCAGTTATATTCTTTCCAACGTTTTATTTTTTTTTTATGCTGGATGATTTTTTTCTGTGGTTTATCCTTCCACACTCTTTCTTTTAACTTACTTTAGTGGCAATTTTATTCTTCAACGCACTTCCACTCTGGACTTTGATTGTTTTTGTGCTTTATTCTTTCTTGATTGCTTTTTGTATGTGGACACTGTTCTTACCTCTCTCTGCCTTCCAGGCTGTTCTCTGACTATGAAACTCTGCTTCTGCAATTCCAAACCTACACAGTCTGACATCTTTCTTAAAGATCAACACTCTACTGTTTTCTGATATGTTCTTCTACTTTTAGTTCAAAATAGTACAGTAGATTAGTTTTTGTGATACCAAGCATTTGTTCATCTGTTGAAGACTACTGGACTAAGGAGAGGTCAACGGCTAAGCGGTGCAGCTTCCCTAGTGAAGATGTTCCGTGTGCTTAACCACTATCATAATCAGAGGAGCACATCCAGGGAGCCTCTGCATGTACAGCCCTGGTTCTGCCCCTTCATGCCACACTTCTTCTTAGATGAGACACGTCCAAAGGTGCCGTGTTTCCACCCATCCCCTTCTCTTCCCATTCATGCCAGCATTGAGACTGAATGGACTGAATGGACTCTAAATGGACTTTGATGTTTACATACTATATATATATCGTTTCTTTCTTTGACAAAGGATGAGGCATCACTTTAATGCTGTTCTGGATGGATCAAAGGCAGCTGCTTGCCTCCTTGGAAGCAGCATCCCTGGTCCAGAGAGGCAGGAGCATACAAACAGCGAGTCAGAGTTTTCTGCCTCTTCTTGTAGTACCTTTCTCCTGTTCTACTGGAGAGGCCAGAGAATGTAAAGTGGTTATTCCAAAATGGCTCCTTTAAGAACATCCATCCACATCGAGACCCATCACTGAAAATTCAAACCTGAAGGTTCTTTTCTTAACAAGTATTTCCAGTTTTTATCCTTCTGTGCATGACCATACACAACTCATTGGCATGTTGGATATCAAAGAACAAGCATTACTGATCTAATATTATATTTACCTGGGAGTTGTCAATGACTTCGTCAAAATGATTGGATCGCAGTTTCACTCCTGGTACTCATGATGGTGCCCTCCCAGTATACCAGCACTTGTTCATCCGGTAAGGCAGGGGCCGCAGATACTACAGTGTTTCCTGCTGTGTCGAGTACAGTAATTTCTACATGGAAGATGGATTAATAAGTTAACATATCAAGTTAATAAAATATTTTCTGTAGTCATTTGAACACTATTTGTATAGACTTCTGTGACCAAGATTAAAATATAGAAAAGAAAGGCAGAAGTATTATATACATTAAAATATATGCTTTTGCAAACACATAGCTGTGCACATGGACACTTACACATGTGTTGAAAATACAATTTTCTAAAGCGACTGAAGATTTTTATCGTTCACTCTAGTGTCCAACGTTGTCGTGGCCGACATGGGTCTCCAGGCCGAAGTCCCCATCTTCCAGATTGTAGTCTCCATTTTCACCTAGTGTGAAGGTAAAAATAAAGTGGCATTTTGATCTATGGAAAGTCAAGACGAGCCAGTTGCTTGCCTGTGCTCTATGAAGGCCAGTGAAGGCACAGTCTCCTGGGATAGACAGGGATGTGCAGATCGCCCCTCTGAGACTTCCGATGGAGTAGGATGTCCAGGGAAGACAATTAATCACTGGGCTCATCATCTGGCAGAATTGGAGAGTTAAGCTAGAAAACACTCATGCTAAGTCTATTTACTTCCTTTTGCTGCTGTAACAAATTACTAGAAAATGAATGGCTTAAAACAATGCCAGCGTGTCATCGTAGAGTTCTAAAGATCAGATGTCTGAAATGGGTTTCTCTGAGCTAAAATGAAGTTGTTGACAGGGCAGCTTGTGAACGCACCAGGGGGAGTCTGCCTTCTGCTTCTCTTGCTTTTCGGGGCTGCCGTTCTGCTTAGCCCAGGGCTCTGCATCGCTCCGACATCTACTTCCACAGTAGCATGTCCTTTCTCCCTCCGTCTCTGCCATTACACCACCTTCTCTCACCCTAAAACTCCTGCCTGCTTCTTATCACAGGACCCTGCGATTATGTGGGGCCCACCTGGATGATCCAGGATCATCTCCTGATTTCAAGATCCTTAACCTGATCTCATCTACAAAGCCCCTTTGCCCATGTAAGGTAGCATATTCATACTAGAAAAATCAGACAACTCTAGAGTAAACAGGAAGAACTCCATTACAATGTTAAAATTTCAGAAGTTCCAGAAATAAATATCCTCATGACTTTATACATTCGGCTGACCACCAATAAACGTAGACACTGTGTACTCATAACTGAAACCCACGAACGCATGTGTGTGCTCATGAGCACGTGTGATGGAAATGACCAGTGATGATCATCTTTGAATGAGTATCCACACTTTGCTGGAATCAATAAATATTTCAGTCACTACAATATATTGGATACCCTGGCTGGTGTAGCTCAGTGGATTCAGTGGATTGAGCACAGGCCTGCGAAGCAGAGGGTTGCTGGTTCAGTTCCCAGTCAGGGCATATGCCTCGGTTGCAGACTAGGTCCCCAGCAGGGGGCATGTAAGAGGCAACTACACACTGGTGTTTCTTGCCCTCTCTTTCTCCTTCCCTTCCCCATTCTCTAAAAATAAAAAATAATGTCTTTAAATATATATATATCAGATAGATTTATATCAATGCTCTTTTTAAAAAATAGAATCATTCTTTTACCCTTTCCAAGACAACTTTCAGAGAATCTCTAGGTTCCCTTGGAGACATGATGGGAAGAGACTTGAACCACAAAATTATCAGACACCTCCAGTCTTCATCACATTCTGTAGACAGAGAATCCGAATTCCAGTTACCATCTGGTGAGTTAGTGGCAGGAAAGAACAGGAGCTACATCTCCCATTTCAAATTTTCTGTTTCATTAGTAAAGACGGGAGCGGTTTTGTTGCTACCCCAAATCTAACCTATATTTAGCTGCAAACATCAGTGCCAATACCAGAATGCATGATCTTACTCAACCATTTGATTTTGAGGTTTTTGTTGACAGATTTAATTAAAGGTGAGCTATGGCCTTGAGCATTCCATTTTGCTAAGCTTGAGTGCCGGTAACATAAATGACAATATAAAGTTACAGTTGTGTCTCACGCTTATAGGAAGTAATAATCTTATTGAGAGTAAAGGAAACAGAAATAACCATTTTTGCTGCTGGAGGGGAAAAATAAGCTATTTTAAATATAGGAGATGCTGGTAAAGTTATATGAATTACATCTATGAAGGGCAGAGATTGTTACTACAGATTACCAACAATACATATTCAGATATGCTGGGGCACTGCATTTAAAAAACATTCCAAATGTTTGAAGAACTTTCAGAGATCATTGAGTGTTATTGTGTTAAAACCTCACCTTATTTTGTTGCATTACTAGACATGCCAGGCATAGAAAATGCATGGAAAATTACACACAAAATTCTTGGTCTTGAGTGGTAGCAATAAAAGATCTTTTTCCTTTGTATTTTGTAGAATTTTCATAATTTATGCATTAGTATTTTTTTACTGTCTGAATTAAAATGGATAACTTTAAGTAAAAGTTGCATATAAGGAATGATTAACTAACTGTGCCAAAACATTTGAAAAAATAACTACATGGAAAAGCCCCTAAACTGGGAATTGTAACATTAATTATAGCTCATAGACAAAGATTATGAGGTGTCTGCATTTAATGCATTAGCTCTGATAAGCAGAGTGTGTTGGGAAAAGCCTGGTGCTTTGCTGTCGAGTCTGCAGGACAGAGTCTGAACAGAGAGAACCTGGAGTGAGACAGAGACACAATCTGAACTGCTGTAGGTATTCCTGAGACTTTAGTAACCTGGAATGCTAATTAATTTTAGAGCACACAGCATAGATATGTTATACATAAATATACACTTGCCATGCGTGTAGTTGATAAGGCATGTTCCATTCATTTCTCGTACGATGTGAACACTTTCACTTTCAGAGGTCACTTTTGTGGCTTGGGTCCAGCCCCCATTCTAAAGAAGGACCCGGGTATTGTTCAGGATGAGAAGTGACCACGCGATTGCAGCCGATGGTTAGAGAAAGTAGACTCTGTAGACACTCGTCTGTCATGGGTGTGTCCAAAGAAGGGTTTTATTGAGCATGTTCTGCCCTGAAGTGAAAATCGGACGTAAAAGCCACGATTCAAAGTAATACATTTCGACGTCACCATTGTTTTGATGCCACCACTACCAATCAGCCGCAGCAAGAGTTCAATAAACACGCCAAACGCTTTGTTTTGTGCCCGGATAAGATTCACGGGAGATGTCCTTCACCCTCTCCCGATCCACTGCCCACCAACCCCACCCCCCGCGCCCTCCAGCCCTCTCACTCCCTCCAACCTCATCTCCCCGTCCCCTTTCCTTGCTGTTTTCCGACTGAAAGCTTTATGGGGGGCAACAGCCTAGAACAATAGTGGCATTGATAAACTTACTGTCAATCTGCTTTTTGTCCTTCACAAAAGAGTTCGTTAAAAAATACGTAAGCATCACGTGTTAATGATATTAGAAGAGCTGGACTATATCTATTTCTAATTTAATCTCTGAAAATTTTTTCTTGTTTATTGCAGGATTGTTTTAGTCTCATGTTTTTAGTCAACCTTTGACCTTCTCACTCAACGATCACCTATTTTTAACTGCTAGACTGCTTTTCCCTGTTTGCATTTGAATCACACGTCTCTATCAGAATGTACCCACTGGTTACCCACCATGGATTTCTAAATGTCTAGAGAATCCACCCCAGATTTCACGTCAGCTCCTTGAACTTGTAGCTCCATCAGACCTAGAAAGCGACTGTTCTCTTAGAAACTCTGTCAACAGAAGAGGTTTAGGGCAATGCATGTCTGTCACTCCATATGGTCTTCAAACTCATTAAATTATTTACATTTTGCTAAGGCTATTTTCGAACAGACAGAAAGAATGTAACGATGCCTGGCATTTTAAGTGCTTTTCCATTTTCACAAAGCACAGACCCTTTCACTGTGGGTTGGGGATGACTGATGTTCTGGGAGGGAGCCAGGCCGTCATGGGGAGCCGCTGAAGGCTGAGGCGCATGTGGGAGGAGACATGAGGCTGAACCATGGTTCACAGCCTCCATTACTTGAGATTATCTTGGATTAATCAAGTGGATCCAAAATATCACATGAGCTCTTAACTGTGGAAGAGGAAGACAGGGCAGAGGGTCAGTGAGATGGGAGCCTGAGAAGGATTTGCTGGTTACGAAATGTAAGGGACAGCATGTGAGGACCAGAAAGAGGACTAGAGGAAATGTGGGTGGTTGCTCGGTGATGGTCAGCAAGGAATCAGAGATTTCAGTCCTGTAACCTCGTGGCCTGAATTCTTCCAACACCTGACTGAGCGAGGAGACAGACAGCCCCGTGCACACCTTGATTTTGACCCAGGGTGGTCTGACTGGACTTCCGGCCCAGAACTCTAAAATAATACACTTGTGTGGTTTCAAACCACTGAATTTGTGGTACTCTGTTATGGCAGGAACAGAAGACTACACAAGGATTTCCTAAAATTGTATGCAGTATTTTGTGTATTAGTGTATGGTCATTTTTGTGATGAGAGAGGCTGTATATTTCATCGGCCTCATAAGAGTTAATGACACACTCAAAAACCAACAATGGCTGAATTCTATCACCCTTTCCCACAGGGAAACATTAAACACGTACTCACACACTGGAAAGCAGAACATTTTCCACTTCACATGTTCCACTGGAGAAGTGTGTTTTATGACAGGCAACTCAGCACAGGAGCACTCAGCTTACTGTTCTCTCCTCTTCGGTCTTGCTTTCCATATCGCTAAACCAGGGAACATTTGATGTCCATTCATTGGGTTTCCTATGGACTATGGGATCTTGTGGTTACTCACAGTAGACTGTGATTTCCTAGAGAACAGATTTTTTTTGTTTGGTTGTTTTTTCCTTTAACTCTCCGGAAACACGGTGCCTAGCAATGGTAAGTCCTATAAAACTATTCACATGACTGAATCAAAAAAAGTAAGGTTCTCTCTCAAGACAATGACCTGAGCTACATACCCGTTGAAACTCTGTCCAGACCAGTGATACTGTCTATATATGAATTTATTCTTTATATAGTTAACAAATTATTTTATGTAAAAAAGAGAGAATTTTCAGATTTCTATGGGAAACATTTCTCAATGCCTTCAGATTAATTTCCAACATGAGGGTTCGCTGGATCATGTGAAAATATTGGACTTGACATTTCCCATGGGTCACCTTGACCCTCCATGGAATGTTTTCATTTCAGTATGACCGAAATCCACCCAGGCTCCCGTGGAACCTAGCTTAATGTTCAGAAATGTAACCAGAAGCTTAGTGATATTTATCAAACAAACCAGTACGTGCCACACTTATTTGGAGGAACTTTAAGATTCACAGGTAGAAATCCTGGGGGTAAAGGAATACATTAAAATTTAAAAGGAGAGGGGTGAGAATTTGGGAGTCCCATGGACTTACTAAGTACTTTCAGAGTGACTTAAAATGGTGAAGGGACTGAATACCAGCCACAGCGGACAAGAGAAGAGAATGATGACCAAGAACGTGCGCGCGGTAATCTGCTTCCTGTTCCATCTCATTCAAATATTTTCACAGGCTATCTGGAGCTCGGAGTTCATGAAGCATTAATAACATGTGCAGCGGGTTCTGAACATACAGGTGCACCGAGCACCATACAGATGAAAAATGAAAAGAAATCCCTAGATAAGTTTGAAATATAGTGAAGATGGTGAGATTCAACTTGAAATAGTGTGAGGGAGTGTGTCTGATGAAGAATAATCAGAAACAGATATTCAATGGGAGGGAGACAATTGGAAGCCGTTAAACCAAACGGAACGGAGGGGAGAGGATACAAGACAATAAATTAGATAAGAATGAAATATTGTGACAAGCTGGGGAGGGGACTAAAAATCAGCTGGATGGCCACACAATGCTGTTAAACAAGAAAGTACACCTGAACTAGAATTCACTTTGAGACTGTCTTCTTTTTCTTTTTTCTATGTTAAAGAATTCAGAGGAATTGGAATTTAAAAATGAACACCAGCCTTGGCTTGTGTGGCTCAGTTGGTTGGAGCGTTGTCCCATAAACTGAAAAAGGCCAGGGGTTCGATTCCTGGTCGGGGCACATGCCTAGGTTGTGGATTCGGTTCCAGTCGGGGCACGTGTGGGAGACAACTGATTGACGTTTCTCTTACACCAATGTTTCCCTCCCTCTCTCTCTCCCTCCCTTCCCTTCTCTCTTAAAAAAATATCAATTAAAGAACATGAACAGCAAGTACAATTAAGGGATTGATTTATATAGTGAGAGGGAACTGATTGACGTTTCTCTTACACCAATGTTTCCCTCCCTATCTCTCTCCCTCCCTTCCCTTCTCTCTTAAAAAAATATCAATTAAAGAACATGAACAGCAAGTACAATTAAGGGATTGATTTATATAGTGAGAGGGAAGAAATAGAACAGGAAATCTTTGGCTAAAGATTTCTAGAAAAAAAGATCATTTTGAAAAGTCTCTAAGGATTTAAGATACCCCGTCAATCGAGGGAGATTCTGTTCATTGAGAGGGATCCCGGCAGAAGCACGGGGAGGTAAACCTGAACTCTAATGCTGAAAATATTTTTTCTAGTTTTGTTAATACTAACACTTAAAGCATATCAAATGGTGCTGATTCAGAGGTCGGCTTTGTTTCTGTAGGTGTTACACCCCACTTGGAGATTTATGCTAAGGGACCGAGGGAGGCAGTTGTTGGAAAATTCTATCTGTCATTCTCTTTCTGGCAGATCATCATGGCCCTTTGGGGGTCTTCCCTTCAAAGGATCTCAGTACCTCCTGATTTTGTAAACTTTCCTTGATATCTGGCAGGGCGAGCCCTCCTACATGGTTCTTCTTTCAAAAGACTTTGCTGTCTATTTTGTCCCTTTATGCATATTCCATGTACTTACCAATTTTAATAGATTATTTTATTAATCTGCTCATCTGTATAACAAAATACCACAGACTGGGGGGCTTAAACAGCAGAGATTTATTTTCTCACAGTTCTTGAGTCCAGAAGTCCAAGATCAATTATAAAAACTTAAACATATCATAGAATGATACTATCATGTATAGTATATTAACTTGAAGGATCATTATTCAATCACTATTAAGAAAAATGGAATTGTGTAGTAAGAAAAACAAATTGACTATGACTTCAATTATGTTTCCATGACTATGTTAATAAGTAAAAAAAATTAATAACATACATAACATATATTCACATGTAATAGATGCTGGCTGGCTATTACAGTTATTTTGTATGAGTAGTAGAAGTGGAAATCACAGTCATGGCCATTTGACCATCTTCAATGAGGACTGTAGTAACTGAGTGTTTCTGACTGTGCTCTGAATGTGTGTGTGTGTGTGTGTGTGTGTGTGTGTGTGTGTGTATCGGCCAATTCTTTTCCTTTCTTGTGCTGTTCTTGGTGGGAACTGTCCAAAAGGAGAATGTTTGTGACAGCTGGCAGCCAGAAGCAAAGCGTATGGCCACCACTGTTTGAATATCACAGCAGTTCGGTGAGGTGAAGGACAAACAAGGGGTCCCTGGTGGGCTGCACTCTCTTCTGCGGACGTCCTGGTCTTCCTCACTGCTGGCCCTGCTGCCCACAGTCATGGCTGCCGATGCCCAGACCCAGGGATGAGCTCCCTATGGGCTAAGCCAGCTGCCTTCTGTGGCTCCCATCCACACGCTGGTCTTCCAACCCTTTTTCAACTTTCAGTCCCCTTCCACCCAGCTTCCCCCACACCGTGTGAAGTCCAACACCCAAAACGACTTCTTTGCTCCTTGATTCACACTGGTTGTTCTCATCTGATGGAAACTTGACTGACAAAACACAAAGCTTTTTCTTATGTTATCTTTCACAAATTTTATTACGGGTAATACACTGCCCTTGTGAAAATAATTTTGAAGATTTCTTTCCATTTGTTGTTCTGAAATGATGAAAATAAATTGGGTGTCATCTTTTAAAGATGAAGATTTGATAGAATTCATCATGTTATCATTTGGGGCGAGCTGAGACATTTAGACTTGCACTGATTATTAATAGTTCATTTGATCCTCATCTTCATCAAAATTTTCAAACTTTTTTCAAAAAATTGTGTGAAATAGTATCTCATAATTCATTTACTTTGCATCTTGGATTATTTTTTCATTATAACATCTCTACTTTTTTAAAAAATCAGATTGACACTGTTGTATCTACATTATCATTGCTTTTCTAATAGAATCTATTGCTATTATTAATTTTTAGAACTTTATTGCTATTCTGTTTTTATTCATCAATATTTCTATTTTTAATAATACAGTCTTTCATAATTGCTTAAATTAGTTTTTCTCTTTTCTAAATTTTTAATTTATAGTTTTTATTCCTTTTTTTTTCCATGACTTATTCTAAATGTAAATTTAAGGTTCTGAATTTTCTCCTCAACTTTTGGGAAATCCATGGGTTCTGCTATATAGTGTTACTGCTATTTATATCTTTAAAATAGTTTACATTTTGGCTTTTTTTTATCCCAACAATTATTTCAAGGAGATTTTAAAAATGCTCAGATAACTGTGTTTTTGTTCTCTATAGTTGTTATTAGTTTCTAATTTATTTATATTGTAGGTTTAAAAGGATTAGAAACTTTAAAACTACGTTAGGAAAATTCATCTAATATGTAAATAATTGAGAACAAAAGAAACAAAAATATACTTAGGTATATACTAAAAATTTTCTAAACTTAAAATATTAATTGAATATATATACATGAAAGGATACACTTAAATCATGGGGGAAGTAGATATGGAACAACCAAAACATACTAGCAAAATGACTGTATTGTTAGATATGAAGAAAAATCCTATAGTTAATGAAGAAAAATGGTCAAGTTACTTGCAAGGTGTATTTTCTACAACAACAATGTACTAATCTCTCAGGGAAAGACATTTGACTCATATTTTATGCCAAGCCAGGCTACATAAACACAGTGAGATTATATCCAAAATTCATTCCTTTGGACACAGGAAAAATCCAATGTAAACTGTCTGAAATAATGGAGGGATGTGACTGAAATGTTCACTGATTGGAAGCCATCAATCATAGTGAATCAAGTCTCAACTCCATTTCTCTGGGGTGTTTCTCTCTGAGTCGACAGCACCCACAGACTGGTAGAAGATGGCTATATAATTTCTGTTACTCATTTCCAAGCCTACCAACTTTATAGAAAGAAGGAGCATCACTGTTTTTATAGGTGCTCATGAGTAAGAATGTACAACTTTACTTCCAGAAATCCATGTCACATTAGGGCTCAACTTGGCACCACACCCACTCATGTAACAGATGCTTCCTGACTTCTGCCTCTCTTCCAGGCACTTCTCTCAACACCTGAACCAATTCACATGTCCAGGTGGTTCTGTGCATCAGTTGTCTCGGCCCTAGTTTCCCAGACCAACCGCTAGCTAATGGATGGAATTACTCTTAGACCAATCAGGATGAACCCTCAAATCAAGATTCTGTATTAGCAAGCATCAACTTCATCATTTAGAGTATTCTGTCACTGGTGTGATGTATTTGTTTGGTTGACAAAGAGAGCAAAGGGGGTCAAACATACAGTGACAGAAGGAGACTAGACTTTGGGTGCTGAGCACACAATGAGTATACAGATGTTGTATTATAAAGTTGTACATCTGAAATGCATATGTTATTAACCAGTGTTACCCCCAAACATTTCATTAAAAAGACTTGGAAATGGAATAAACAAATTCAGCAGGACTCTGAGTACAACCTGCAGTATTACATTTATCAACTTCTACCTAATTAATATTTTTATGTTTTATATCTTAGAGAAGGAAATATGAGGATATTTTAAATATTCAGAAGAAATTTGGAAGGAGAGCATTTAAAATTATAAGAAATTTTCTCTTAATTTAAAGTTTCAACACTTCTAGTGTATCATCTTTACCTCTCCTACTCAACTGTGGACTGAAAAGTCATTTGTGAGAAAGTAATTATTTACAACATATTTATTGTATAAGCTAAAGAAATACATGCCCCTGAATTTGTCACTCTTAATATCAGAAATAGCTAATTGACCAGATTTTAAGATGAAATCTAATTGTTTGGAACATATAATTACAGTATTTCTCTATACTTATGTTTTTATTGTTTTCTAAGTGATTTTGTTACCTAAAAAACTTTTATACAAATTCATAAACCAAATGTAGCCAATGAATCATCATGCTAGTGTACCAAACCATTCCAGCTAATTCTCCTTTGAAAACTTTCCAGGAAGTTCTTCATCTTCCCTTCCTAGAACATGATCCCCGGGTTTAGAGAATTTAAGGGCCCTGAATGAACTAACAATAATTGGACAGATGATGTTTTGATGGCAGTTGAACTAAATATTTTGTAGCTGTTTCATAAAAAAGAAACTCTGGGGATTTCCTACTAGTCAGTGAAGAAGAAAATGTCAAACCCATTGTTATAAGAGGTCAGCTAGGATATCCGAAGTTGTCTAAAGCTGCGCTTGTTTCTCAGAAGTAGAAGCCACGGGTGTGGGAAGGCATTCTAACAGACTCTACAATGCTCCTGGTTGGTTGGCAGAAACAGTGGAACTGCTACTTGAAGATAAAGACAGCTACTCATAATAAAATCCCTAGGCTATTTATTAGTCACTAGTTTGCAAACACCTCTAAACAAAATGTTTATTTAAAAATTACACAATTTAATGCTACCTGGCATGCAGTTTGAGAGAAGAGGGAAGCAAATACAGCAAATTTGCAGGGTACTTGATGAACAAAATATTCAAAATCCTGAATTCCTAATGAGACAGTAATTATACTGTAATCTGATAGACAAGGGCCATACATGAAATCAATTCTGAAACATGATATAGGATAAGTTTAAAAATTAAAAACTAAATATTGCTCATTTCTACAAATGTCAATTCACTTACAGTGACACTCTGAACTTTGGTTGCGGATTGCAGTCACATTGAGAGATTTACAGTTACTGGTACCTGGAATCCACCCCTGAAATTGTCATTTACTTGTCTTGGTTATGATGTAGACACCAGGATTTTTACAGACTGACCTAAAAGATAAATATTAATTATTGGAATTTTTCCCAGCTATTTTTGAATAGTAACACTTGCTTTTAAGCTTGATTAAAAAGCAGCTGATAAAAACAGTCTTCAATATACAACTTTAGCAGTTCTAGCTTGTTTGGTATTCCCAAACACAAATTAATGAGCAGTTTCTTATCTTGCCAACACAATAGTCAATTTTAGCCTGCCATAACCAACATTTTCAGCATCATTCTTTCTCTGTCTGCTGAAGTTCAATTGCAATTTTCTGTAAAAACAAATAATCTGTGACTTCAACTTAGGTTGTAGGTAAGACATGCCCCATGAAGGTTGAATACATTACTGAGAACAATGCCTGCAGGAGACGCAATGAAGAGCAGAAGGGGCCTTAAACAACAGAGATCTAAAATCAAGGAGAAGTGATGTGCTCTCACGCTATACACCCTCCCGGGTGACCTCGCCCTCTCCGGGTCCCTGGTTACTACCCCTGTGCTGCCACCTGCCTGGACTCACTCCCCATCTTCATGCCTATGGCCCACTGTATACACAATGCACTGACTCTGTACCCACAACCACTCAGAACCACCATGGCCAAACTAGATTAATTCCTTTCTCCTTGAAATCCCGTCTCCCCTTTTATATACCTTCCATTAAATAGCATCTGCTGTGGATACTTAGAATATATGGGGAGGACCACTCTCCAGAACTTGTTCAGATGTCAACACCAATGATGCCACCCCTGTCTCAAGGCCCTTACTCACCTAATGATATTTATGGGGAGAGGCGGGGGAGCTCCCACTCAGGCTCAGCAATCTCTCCAGGGGACGGGAAAGGAGGCTGGTGGGGCTCTCAGTGAGACAGGACTGACAATTCCTTGTTTGGTGCAGGTCTTGAGTGGTTTGAGCTTCCCAGCAGGTGCTAAAGAAGAAAATCCCTGGGGTTCTTATGACCTTGTCTGGATGTGGAGCAGAGGGGCAGGGAGCTATGGGACTTGACAGCTGTCCATCACACTTGATTGAGGGTGCATCATAATAATGTTTCTGACTCCACTTACGATGGGAATTTAGAACAGGGATTTAGAGCCCAGGGACCACCCACCCAAACCCATAAAATGTAGTATAATCATGCAGTATGATATCTCTAGTGCACGCCACTTTTATTCTCCACATTATAAATTAACTGATGTTATTCCAAGAATAAATACAATGTATTAGGTCTGCTATAAGTGCACACTGGCCAACATTCACAGACAGATAACAAACTGCAGGATACAGCACTGAATTTGAACTAATCCAGAAGGAAAAAGATTATATCTCTATACGTGATAGATTAATAGAGCAGTACATATTTCTATATCTCTATTTATATACACATAAAATAAAATTGACCATTACATTTAATAATCTTTAAAATAAAAATGCATGATGAATTTGAGGCCATTTTATAGGGATCTCTGTAAAAACAGGCATGTATTCTACTTAAGGAGAGAAGATTTTGTCCCTTGGTGACATTGAATCATTCATAAACTCTGGTCTATAGGGTGAAATATTGAAACTAATGTAAATAGTTTAAAATTACACCATGTGAAAAATTAAACTTTTGTTTTTAAGGAGGATTGGTCTTTAATCATGCTGTGTTCTGTAGTTAATAGATTCATGATTTTTTTCCTACAGTTCAAATCTCAGGAGAGAAACTTCCATTGCTACAAAGCACCATAGTACATAAGCTGTATGTTTTATATTACTGGAGTTGGCCAGATTTGATGAGAACAATTAATCATAATAGTTCTTACAAAGGCAAAAATGGATGGACTTAATTTTTTGCTTGTTGAAAAGGAAAGAGAGAATAAACCTCTTGGAATTTATTAAAATAGCCCATTGACAAATTTATAAGATGATTGGATAACTATGTTATAGTAAAGTCATTATTAAATTATTATATTCCTGCAAGTATTTTGATTCTAATTTTATATTAGTTTCTTGAAAAAGGAATTTGACCAAAAAACCCACAACCTAGTCTTTTTGAGTATATAAATAAAATATAAACTGAAAGTGATAAGATAGAATTTTTAAAAATAGAACCTATAATAATTTTTGATTATTCTATTTTAATTTTCTACTGGTGTCTATAAAAATATATCCAAAGCAGACATCATTAAAACATTTCTTTGAACCACTTGCATAATCCTGTATTTACAAACTGGTTGCCTCAATTATGTTAGTTCTACATCACTTTCTTTTGTTATGTGGACCTATGTAATTTTATTTCAACATAAGTATTTTCATAGAACCCGGCTTATAATTACCTATAGATTGAACATTTCTTATAATTATCTATAGGTAAAATTCCAGGTAAAATTTTATATGTTTAGTGAAAGGCTTTGCTAAAGGTAGGAGAGAGATTTTCCTGATAGTTCTGAACAAGGGAAGCCATTCCCTGGAGGTTGAAGATGTAATGATAATTGCAGACTCTTCAGCGGGGCTTACAGAGTCTTTCAGGTCCTCTCTTCTTACTATGAAAACTATTTCCACCTGTACAGCCACTGCTGCAGTGTTATCCTAATGGGCGAATGTGAAACTGAGATGCAGACAGTGGGTAGCTCAAGGTCACCCAGGGTGTCAATGGCAGGGACCATCTGGCACGGGAGTCAGTGAATTTACCACATTCATCGATTAGAACATCATGGATGTGAGGTGGAGCAGTCCAAGGCCTGAAACAGTCTGCAAAGAGAGGAAAAGTGAATAGAAATCATGATGATGAAAGAAGGAGTAAAGCAAGACTAAACCTACCTGAGAAAAGATGTAAATAGGACTTGTGGAAGTAAAAAAAATCATTGATAGTAAATCTCAGTTTACTTTAGTATATAATATATTACTTTAGTAAACTATTACCATTAAATGTAAGGGAATGACCTAGGGGTGTCCAACCCGCGGCCCAACACAAAATTGTAAATTTACTGAAAACCTTTTTTTGCTCATCAGTTTTCCTTAGTGTTTGTGTATTTAATTTGTGGGCCCAAGACAACTCTTCTTCTTCCAGTGGGGCCTGGAGATGCCAAAAGGTTGGGCACCCCAGGAACTTAGATAAAATTTGATATGTGTGTTTTTCAGTCTCCAATTTGGAGATGAAAACCCATTATATGAGTATGCAGTATACATTTTAAAGCATCCTAGTTTCCTGCTGCCTCAACATCCCCACAAACAGGCTGTAAGCACCCCACCTAGGTAACAGGAGCACCAGTGTGACAAGGCTGGCCCTGCCACAAATGACCCTTCCGCCCTGGCCATGACTGAGAGCCATCAGACACGCCAGTGAAGTCCCCTCATGCCTTCTGCCTGTCTGCCTCGCCCTGAGCCCCAATACGGGCACCTGCCCAAGGGTCTGCTCCTCTTTCCCTCGACCTTCCCCTCCACCTCCTCTCTCAGGTCCCCAGCTGTCTGGCGGAGTGCACTCTGGTTCTCCCCACCTTTGCCCCCCTCAAGGCACGCATTGACTTTGCCTCTCTGGGACCTGTGAGCACAGTCCATTTTGCTTCCCTGTGTCTCTCCCAGACCCCTCCTGTGGCCACATCTGACCAGCTCATGGAAGAATACAAAACAGCTGGTTCATAAAACTTCTTCAACTTACTCTTGCCCCTGTCCAACCACACAGGTCAGAAATTAAATCTCACCATGTACCCAGGTGAAGGAGGCCAAGAGGACCAGACAAATATCTGTCATTTTGGAAAGTATTTATCTTATATAACAAATACTATTTGAATAATATGACACGGGGTAGGCCGGACCTGCCGACACCCGTGGTTGCCGTGACTCAGTGCGTGCCATACCGTGACACGCGGGGAAAGTAATACGGGGCTACGTGGCTGATTCCTCTCAATCCCAGGAAAAAGCCCCCTGGCTTGTCCAGCCAGGGTTTTTATCAGGGGCATTAGCAATTAACATAGGATTGACTATTCATGGGATTAAGCAGAACAGGTAGGATTACTCATAGTAAGGCATTGGAATGTAAATTCAGATCCGGTGGCAGACAGGACCAGGTGAAAGCAAAATTCAGAGATCAGCAAGCCAGAATTTTTTAAGATACACCTTTGCCAAATTCCTATTAGAGAATTCCCATCCCACAGACATGATCCACACTTGCTCACACAGGAGTCACACGGAGCTGTGCTCAAAACGTGTAGATTCTCAGGACTGTGTGTTTACACACGTGTGGAAATCACTGCCACAATAATATATTTTATTATTTTCTGAGCTTTAATATTAGATGAAGTTTTAAAATTTTACTGTACCATCGCTAATTTTCAAAAGTTTACTTTTCTTGTAATTGAAAAAACTCTCACTAATAAATCACTCTATACTTTATTATGTCTGTGTGTGTACAAACACACACGCCCACGAAACTGCAATGTACAGTCACTATAATCACCATGAACTTGGTTGCTTTTCCTGGCCTAGAATCATTACAGACAGAAGGATGATCATAAAGTCCAATATCTATGGGAGTAGGACTCTTTCCCCTTATTTTTATAAAAACACACATATTGAGGTATTTTTTTTAAAGAAAAATCAGAATGATCACTGAGAATGTTCATGACCTCAAAGTCTGAATTAAAAGCATTACCGTCATTGAGAATAAAATTAATGATTCAAATAGCATTTGTGCCATTTGTGGTATTTAAGGAACATAGTGAAAAATACTGAAGAAAATGTTTTTATGTTCTTTTTACCAGGTATTAAAATAAATCTTTGCCAAGTTTTGTAGATTTGAGCTGGGAATCCCATATTTTTTACATAATTATATAATATTTTTCTAAAAAAGCAATCTCTAGAAAATGTAAAATAAAACTAAACAAACAAAAAAACTAAATATGTATTCATTTGATGGCAGAGTGGTTATAAATGATGTTTAAACACTGTTGTCTGACCAGACGTTGCCAAAAGGATGTAACTTAGACAAGAGAACCGAAAGAAACAAAGCAAAACCTTCAACTACTTCCAGCATCCAACTGCTGTAGGTGGGGCTGCTCTTGTTACTATGAGATTTTGTGTGAGTATTGAAGCATGAAATCAGTGCGTAATTACATAGCGTGGTAAAAATATAATTCCAGGATTACTGAGTTAGAATTCTGTTTGGGAGAAAGAGGAAAAAATGCAACATAGAAGGGGTTAAACAAAACTCGAATGGTCTTGGTTTTGAATTACAAGTATCAATATAAACTCCCGATGTATTTTATCTTAAAATTATATGCCCTCACTCCCTCCACTGGAAAAAAAATCTAGAAAAAACGGCCAACCCAATAAAAAGGAGCTCATATGACCCAGATTTAATACCAAGTTTTAAGATATATTTCTGCTGAAAGGAAGTAGGGCTCCTTGGAAAACTCAACGGCTGATTAGTCAAGAAAGGCTCAATGAAATCCTGGAACATATTTCAGGCCAGTTACCAAGAAAATTACAAAAGACTGGAAGGGGTCATGGCGGAAGGGCTCAGCCACAGTCTGGAAGAGGAACCCCTGGCTCATTGTGTAAAACTGGAGTATAAATAGATCAATAAGTTAAATGTTTATATTCAGGTGTCTATAGGGATTCTAAAGCAACACAAACCGAAACTAAACCGATCGGTCACCTCTAGATGATAAAGAACTGCATTTCTCTTTTGAAGAGCTGTTACGTGAGAAAGAATCAAACATTTATCCAGCCTTTCCTGTACATATCGCACCACTGGATAACCAAAGGGTAGATAATGTGAAGTTTTTAAAGCATTTTTTCAGGTATTAAAAAAGAAGGAATAATAGAATGAAACTAGCCTCATTATACACTAACACAGATTAAAAGATCTCCGTATTGAATGTAAGCAGCTAACATCCCCAAGCATCCAGATAACACGGACCTCTGGATAGAAGATCACATTGCCACTTAGGACCCTCGTCTCTCCGAAGGGAGGAAGAAACAAATGGAAGTGTGACCACAGGTCCAAGTCCAAGGGCAGGGGACAGGCGCAGCTTCACTGCAGGGACACGGTCCATCCTGTCCAGGCTGCAGGATGCTTTGCAGGGTGGCTTCTTGCCTTCTTCAACTATCAAATGCATTTGAACAAGAAAACAGGAAAGAGAGAGGTAAAGGGGAAATCGTAGATTAAAAGAGATTTAAGAGACATTGGACCATCACAAAATGTTGACAATATTTGAACCATCCTTCAAACAAATGTGGAAAATGATGATATTCATCATGAGATCATTGAAAATTTGAACACTGATCTGATACTCAATAAGTAGATATGACACATTTGAGGAATGTTAGTTGCATTGCAATTGCATGGAAAAAGAATTCTTATCTTTCAGGGTTGCACGTGGAAATATTTATGGATGGGATGATATAAACTGGGATTTGCTTCAAATAATATCAATGTGGGGAAGGAGTTGGTGGAGAAGATAAAACAAGACCAAGAATTGATCATTCCTGAAGCTGGATGATGAGTGCACATGTCCTCGTGATGCTGTCGATTTCTGCATGTGTTTGGCATTTTCCATAATGAAAGTTAAAAATAAACAAAATAATTTCTTTCAGTCCTTCCCCTCATTTTCACGGTTAGTGATAATGAAGTCAGCAAGCCCAATTTTTACAAAATAAAAACAAGTCAATTTTAGATCATTGTCTGCACATGAAAATTGAGGTTGCGTAGATTTTTGACATGTATTCATAGGAAGAGAAATATTAAATGTGTAATTACAAAATGTCTTTCCTTGTGAATTAGTGATTATTATTATCATTCTTAGCGTCGCTCTAACTCACATGAAGTAGCCACAATGTTTTATGCATTACAATTTTTATAATAAATGTTCATAGTTCCCCATGTTCCTTTGGACTTGCTACAGGACATGGTTGTAAAGTCTTCAAGCCATCCCTGAAACAATGTATAGTTTTCAGCTACTGTTAGGACACCTTAGCACGCTCAGAGATTTTGTGGGAACTCTGTAGACACTTGGATACTACTCCCATTTTCTTCCTCCCTCCGTGTCTTCTAATTCAACAACATTTAATCTATAAACAAATTTTCAAGGCAGAATAGATCATAAACATATATCTCAAAAGCCTTACAGTAAGTCCTGGTTTCATCAACCACGGCAGGCGCACGGTGGCGGCTGCTCGCTCCAGCCCCCAGAGCAGACGAGATGGTTTCAGTACAAGGCGCCATTGACAGCTCACGTACCAGCCGCGCCCTTCTCTCTCTCTCAACTGAAACCCACTCTGGAATGCGCTTGACAAAGTCTGTCGTCATTATGGCAAAGACCTGAGACCAATTCCCACAACGTTGCACACCGTTATTCGTAAGAACTTTTGTTGTCGCTCACAACTGGTAGTAATACCTTATACACTGTCAATGATATGACTGAACCCTTTGATTAGACACTTTGATTCAATGATATTAAAAAACACACAGAGTTTCTTAAGTGAAATTCTTAAGTTTTAATTTTGGTTTGCCCTATCAAGGGCTACAATTTCTAAGAGAAAAAATAAAAATATTTTTATTCTTAAAACATTTTTTTACAAACATTTGAGAGGGGTGCTCCACCCAATGCTAGGACACATGAATAGAATGCATTGCATCCATTCAGAGAGAAGAATAAGAGGAATCAAACAGACAAACAAAACCTAAAACAGGTAAAGAAACACCGTGATGAAATTAGGCTGCTGTTTCAAAGAACAGAAATTCAAAATGTACTTTAATTTTTGTTGTTTTTTTTTATTAATATGAAGGTTTTTTTAAGGACTTTATTTTTAGAGAGAGGGGAAGGGAGGGATAAAGAGAGGGAAAAGAACATCCATGTGTGACACAATTATCAATCAGTTGCATCCCTCCCCCCACCCCAAGCTGGGGACCTGGCCCACAAACCAGGCATGTGCCCTGACAAGGAATCAAACCGGCAATCTTTTGGTTCACAGGCCAGCGCTCAGCCAGGGCAAAATGTACTTTAATTCTTATAGAGTGAAATAAGAATATGTCTTACTACATGAAAAAAAATTAGTGAGTTTTCAATAGAATTTACTACTAAGAATAGCTATAGATTGTTTTAGTAACAATGCATTACTTCGTGCTATGAAAACCAAAAACCACTGAGTTTTGCAAGTCAGTCTGCCTTTGAGATTTTCCCACCAACACTGATTATCACAGACATGGGTACCTAATAAGGCCCAGTAAAGCAGGGCTTTGTCATTGTGAACCGCTGACTAATCTGAGTGGTAAATACTTCGATTTTACTGACACTTTATTAATAATACAGGAGTAGAGAGTGGTGAGGGCAGAAGGAGGCAGGATAATCTGGCAACTTTCTGGAAAATGCCAGATGGTTCTGCTTCCTGGCATCTAATTTTAGAGAATGTGCTTTTGTATCACAGTGCTTTTAAGGGTTAAAATATGCAATGCGTTTTAGAAAATGTGTACAAAATATGCTGTTACATCTTTGGCACATCCTTGTGTTCGCCATACAAGCATGCTAAACTGAAAATGTAAATGATATGACTCAAGTTTTCTTTCGTAGCATACAAAATTATTATAAATACCAATCAGCAAACTTCATCAGATTCCAAATAATAATACTATAATTTGATGGTGAATTAAAAATTGTTTAATGCAACCTCTATTTGATAAACTGAAACAAATTATGTTGCACAAAGGAAATAACATTGTGATATGTAGGAATTATACTGTATATATTAAAATTATGCACCAATGATATATTTAGTAAAGTGTCCCAGATCTTTAGATACTGATTCAAGCCTTATTTTTTCCGGTTTAAATTACTTGGGATGTGACTTTTTGACTACTAAGTGTGGAAGGAGTCTGAAGTCTGGAAACTTGCTCTCTGACTGTAGGAAGCTGTCAATCCTACTTAAATTGGCAGATGTGCTTTTACAGCTGGGACCAGATGGAGACCTTCCCGTCTGGGCCTTTGAGAGGAAAATGATGCACAAAACAGCAAGCACCTTTGTGAAGCTGCTTTGTAGCACAGATAGATGGACATTAAAATGTTTTCCTAACACACTTCTCAAATTCACTACAGCTTTTCCCGCAGCCCCAGTAAACCACGCGGATTTATGAGTGATTATGTCGCTAAACTTCACAAGGAAGGCAGTAAAACTTATCGACTTGCCTGTCTCAGGAGATGTAAAAAATATTAAAATTAACTTTGAGAGTTAACTTCTTAAGTTAATTATCATTATAAAAATGGTCCATGATACTGAAATTCTGCACTTATAACCTCTCAACTTTAAAACACAAAGATTTTTCTCTAACTTCTGTCCTTCCAGAACATCATCATTGAATTTGGTTATAGTAAGTTTACAGATTTAATTAGAATTTTAAAGTTAAAACTTAGCCTTAGAAACTTGGGATTAATATTTTATTCTTATGTTTTCTTCCAGATAGCTATTAATAATTGTGGAATTTTTAGTCAGCAGGAAAGGGGGCTGGGAAGGTAGGTGGAGGTGGACCAAGGAGGGATAAATGGGGACTTCGCCTGGGTAGATGGGCATAGTTGCAGTGTGCAGATGATGTCTGGTTGAGCTGTACACTTGAAAGCTGTATACTTATGTGAATGAATGTCACCCCACAATAAATTCAATTAAATAAAGAAAAAAAATCTTCAAGCATTGGAGGCATTTCTACATGGTGTGTGTATTCCCTTTTCTGTGCCTGCCATTCACGGAAAACTGAGGTAAATACAGCACACGGCTGCAGATCTCTGCATTTGCCACGCCGTCCCCCGAAACAGCACACGGATAGCATCCCAGGGTTTGTTTTAGGAGAACCTGGCTCTCCGTGACCCTGGAAGGCTGGAACTGAGGAATTTCCTGAGAGATTATGTTTGGTCCAGCATTCCTTTTAAACGTACCAAGGAACTCATCTAGCACTAGTAGGACTATCTTCCTCAAAGATGTAAAAGGGGTATGAGTTTACCAAAAGGTATTGAGAATTAGAGGCAGGCAAGGGAAGACCACAACTAAGAATCATCAACAAAAGAAAAATGCTGAATTTTACATTAAACAAAAGTCAAGTAGGTTAGGAGGTTCTGCTTCTTGTATGGCTTATTCGCTTGCAATAATTATTTTTTTTGCAATGATTAATTTTTAGTTATAATCATGTGACTTTGAGTCAAATATGATGAGCATAAAATGTTAGCTACTCCTGCTAGTAGCTAACATTTCCCCCTGAACTTATTGTAACCCTATTAATAATGTCTGGGCTTGGTAATATTTACCCACATAACATATCAGTAGAGTGAAACTCAAGTTCCAGAAATTCAGTATAATGCCATAGCAACAGAATAGCAAAGCTCCCACTCCCGGCCCTTCCTTTAAGTAGTTTTTCTGTGTTAAAGCAAGCCTGCCTAGCAATGATGCTCTGAAACAGACAATCTGTGGTGTATTAAAAATAGCTCGTATGAGTCACTTCTCTCTGAAATATAAGTACCTTGAAGAAACCAGGGGTTCAAAATCCATATTTAAACTAAGTTCATTTTTCTTTTTGGCAAATGCACATTGGCAAATACCCTCAATTTTTCTGTGTTCCAACATTCACAGGTGATGGGTCAAACTTATCCGTCAACTAAATTATTTGCATAAGTAGGACTTCATCCCTACTCAGCCTTGCCTGGTGGTGCTTCTGGGTTCTGTGCTGTGAAATTTAAGTTGATAAACACTTCCAGTTTCTCTGGGGTCGTGTAGGATTTGGGCAAGCAGTAGCGTGATGTGCACTTCACCAGTGAGTTGTGCTGTGAAGATAAAACGTCTATGGATGTGGCAGTTTTAAACAGGTGGTGCCCGTCATGATGCAAAGGTCAAGGAACATCAAGTGGACTAAGTAGAAATAACATCGTTATGGCTTTTGGATGGAGTTAGCTAAATTTCCTTTTGCTACATTTACAAAAATGTATTTTTCTATGGAATGATTTGTTATAATTTCTAACAACACTAAGCCAAATGCTTTAGTCAAATAGGAATTATACCTACATATTTTGAAATAATAAAACCCCAGACCTAAAAAAAAACAATTGTACCTAAGGACACTTAGTTTTATAGGACCTTATCAATGGATGGCCATGCAAGGGAAATACATGTTCAGGAAATGGTCCTTTTTCCAGACTTTATAACACAGAAATGGGCCAACAAAAGGGAAGATGTTACCAGAGCCTCCTCGGGACAAATAATATTGGGGCTCATGTATTTGGACCAAAAGCTTTTTGTTAGTTTATGCTGAAGAATTACGGGTGTTAATTGGATAACTATTTATTAACGAGCCCCTGATTTTTGTCAGGTATTTTATATGTATGTACATATGTATGTGTATTATATATTCAAATACCAATAGTTGATATCACTGGGGTCTGACCAGGAAATGAAAGGACCCAGATTAAGTCAAAACCGAAGTGTAATACGCCAGCAGGAACCCGTGTCACTGACCGGCCGCTTAGTCCCTGCCGCTGCGCCCAGAGCCTGGGAGACCTTTGAACTGGGGGGCAGCATGGCACTCACCTACGAACCAGGAACTTCAAAAATACCTTTATATGAAATGCAAAGGTTTTATATTAAAGTTCTCATAGTAAACTTTAAAAAGTCATTATATTTTGAAGCAAGTTATGAAAATATGCTGCTTCTTAGTAGGCCTTGGTAGATAATATTTATTATCCTAGGTAGATATCACCTAAATATTGGAAGAGAAAGAGATTAGAATTCACATACAACTTATATTTATTAACATAGCCAAAAATATTAATAACTCCCTAGAGGTCATAGACAACAGTTTCAAACTGGAATTTTAAAGACAGTAATATTTAGAAACTCCTAAATGCGAGTTTAATCATTCTTTCCTGACTATTATTATCCCTTCATTGAAGGATGTCAGTTTATTTCACACACTTTCCCTTTTGCGGGTCTCAGAACTTCAATGACACTGATGACAAGCTGGCACCAAGCTCCTGTCACGTTGGTGTCACAATGTCATTGTCCTCCAGGGTCATCTGGTCCTTGTGTATAAAACACAGACAAGAAAGTCTACTTTAGAGGATTATGAGCCAATTAAATGAAAACATGTATGTATAGCATCATCCTATTACAATAATTTTATTACCATCATTATTGAGACCACTAATAATAACCTTGAATTCTGGAAGGTCAAAGCTCTGACCTTGTGATGACTAAATGGTTAACTGAATCATATCTAACCTCACAGTCACTGATAGTCCTACAGAACATGAGACTTCGGAGGAAGAAAGTAAAGCTATCAACTTTCCTCGATCTATAACTCTTTCCGTTTTATTTCTAAGATTTCTTACACACTTCTCGCAGCCGATACCTCTGGGACATCCCAATGCACCTTGTCTCCGAGACGTGTAATTCATACACAGTTCCATCTGTCAGCTCTGTATTTGTCTTCTGTCAGTGTGCCTCTGCACGGACACAAGCATTTGTCACCTCATGGGGGCTTTTCATTCAAATGTGCTAAGAGGCAAATTAACTCTCTGATGAAGTTACTTTAAAAGCCAATCTACAAAACTGTGGTCATAAAAACAACAAAACACGCACATCTTAGTCTACCCCCACCTGCGCCCCGCCCTTCTCTCGTCACGTGATCCTTCCAACTCCAGAAATTCAGGACCTGACCAATTCCTGGTCCCTGTAATTTAGATGGATGGAACCCAAGGGACGTTGGCCAGATCCAGTTGCAATACCAGCTTCTTTCTTACAAAATAACCTAGTCAAGCTTTTGTTTTTAATATACAGACTACATTTATTATGCACTTGGACACATTTCTTCCTTCAGTTAAAAAAATTACTAAAATTTACTAAAAGTTTTCAATTAGTGGTATGATCGAACAACTAAAATGAGAGTTAATTAATGTGTTGTAGAACAATCAACTCAAAAAGGGAAGCATTTAGTGATAACAATTGGCATTCCCAGTGCTTGTGAAATCCTGAGGATTCTGCCTCCAGCAAAACATGGGTGACCAAGTACTATGTGGCAAAGGAGCAATGGAACATAGAGTTTGCAAATCCATAGTGTGAACTTTTAAAACTAAAATTGCATGGTCTTTTTGCACAATCCTGGATCTCTAGCTTATCAGGCCTTACTAAAAAGTCATTTTTTTCTTTCCCAGCTGTAATCCTACAAATAAAATACTAACTTCATATATTCGCCATGTAGTGAGATGTTTACTTATTTATTTACCCTCACCCCAGGACATGCTTATTGATTTTAGAGAGAGGAAGAGAGGGAGAGAGAGAGAGGGAGAGAAACAGTGATGTGAGAGAGAAACATCAGTGGGACTTATGGGAAGCAGGATGGGTTGGGGGAAGGGTACAGAGGGACCAGCCACAGAGCAGAGAACTGCCCTCCACTGCCACCTTCTTGTCCACAATGAGAGGAGTACCTCCAGGCAGTGTGTGTGCAAGGGCCACGGGGAGAGGGGAGCACCCAGGGCAGCTTCCCATCCTTGCTCCAGAGCCTTCCCTTTTGTTCCTGTTTTCCCTTCTCCCCCTTGTCTAGTGGACTATGGAGGCTGTGAATCTTGTACCAGGGGGTTTCTCTTTATGGCATAGGTAGCAAACACAAGGCCCACAGGTGAATCGGCCCTCTACCTTGTTTTACTCAGCCCAACACCTTGTTTCCACCCGGCAGCAGCACCAAACTCTCGCTTAACTATTAAGGAGTAGTTACATTTATACAGTCCTAAAATTCCATTCAGCCCTTCGAAGGCAACCGTGAGGCTGATGTGGCCCCCGGTGAAAATGAGTTTGACACCCCTGCTTTACGGCTATTGGAAAACCAGTAGTAAAATCATAGCACACTTCTAGTACAAAGGTAGCAATTTTTAACTTAAAATAGCATCACTGTCATCTAAATACCTACTCGAACTTTCTCTTTCACAAAATAGGCTCATTGTAATATGAATTCTGTTCTGTAATTTTTCATAAGTTGCCTCAACTCACCTTTTTAAAGAAGTGGCCAATGGATAAATAAATAAGAAACAGATGATAGAAGGAAGGTTGGTGAATGTTCTACCCTCAGAAGACGGCAGGATGCAAACCGTATTTAAAGAAAAGATGGAAGAGCCAAAAGATGGGGAGAACAGAGAGAGCAACGCAAAGCCTCTGGCAGTAGAAAGACATTCTCCCTCCCACCCCCATCTTCCTCCTCCCTCTGCGTCATCCCCAAAGCCAGGGCTGCACAGCACAGAGGAAGGGTGTGGAGGCGAAGGAAGGAGAGAAACTGGTACCGAGAGAGGCGAGGGAAGAAATACGTAACAGCAGCCATGAAAGTAGTCAGGGCTGCTCACGTGGAGGGCAAGGATTATGTGTGTGTTGTACGAGCAAACGTTACTTGATTATTTATGTAAACATTTATGTATTATAAGAACATACAATATACTGATTATAATTAGGTATAATACACACACATGCACACGTAACATCAGTTGAGAAAGCAGGAGAGGTCGGTGATGTTGAGAAGGGGGAATGCAGCCGGAAATGTGTTCTGTGGCCATCTTTCACACCAAATCTTGATTAGTTAGCATACATGTTACCAATAATGTATCTCTCTCCCCAAAGCATTTGAGTCTTAAATTAATTCTGTGCCTGTGGCTATAAATTAGACATATCCAATAATTCTCTTTTCCAGCCTCAAGCTCAGATTCTTGTTTGGGTGTCTAATGGGATGTAACATAGGAAAATTAAAACTTCATGACACAATATGTCTCAAAAAGAACTGTTGATAGTAAATACTTTATCTCTTAGCATCACTCCGCTATTTGGTAATTACAGACAAACAAGCCACCAGATTTCTCTAAGAAGTCATTTAAGATGCAATCCTTGGAAATGTAATCTGAATTTAAAACTAGAAAATTCCTAGTACAAATTATCATCAAATATCACACTTAAACTGATTCAAATTTAGTAATTATTTGTATGAAGAGCAAATGGCCTAGTATTTTATAAATCAATATTGAGATCATTGATCTCAGAGACAGTATCATTTGAACACTTTCGATAAATCATGCCATGGAAAAATGTCGAAGAAGCCAGGCTGCTCAATGTCAATTTCAAAATTATTTTTAAATTAGTGAGTATAAATTCCAGTGTTTCCTTCAGTTATTTATGTATTGTAAATTCTTCTCTGATTTGTCCCTAGCATTTTAAGATCTGATTTCATGATGTTATCATTTAGTGAAATTATTGGATTGATAATTCAGTAAGAACCTTCTGAAAGTTTCCAGTTTTGTGTTGAAAATTATCGTACTACAAAAGAAGTAGAAAACTCTTTATTGTCAATGACAATTAAACTGCTCCTAATGCATAAACTAATTCAATATAGGGTATAATCAAACTAACTCAGGTTAAATAACACATCAATCAGCTTCTTTCTGCCAATCATTCTACAGTTAAATATTAAACGCACACAGATACATATTATTAAAATCTCTTCAAACATGAGGAAAATAAAGCTCACTGTGGTGACTTCCACAGGATCACATAGATAGTAAGAGGGAGAACTTGAAATCCTGAGCCCTTTTTACTAAATGCACATTGTCTTCAAGAGCAGCATAGAGGATTAATTATCCTTTGGGCTCAGAGTTAAAAAATCAAGTCTCTTCTATTTTATTTTGAGAACTATGGGTCAGAACTCTTTGTTTAAATAGTTTCTTTAAGTTCAAATACATAGAAGAAAACATATTGGGTTGGTCAAAAATTATTTTTGTGTCTTTTCCATAAGATGGTTCCAGTAGCGCTTAGTTGTCTTTAACTTCATTCGGTTCAATTTTGCTAGATTGTATTGTGACAGCTGTCCTATCAATATGCATTTTTTTTAAAAAAAAAACATCAAAATTGGTGAATTTGGGGGTAATTATTTTAAATTTGGAGATGGAAGAAAATACACAACATTTTCAGTATATTATGCTTTATTATTTCAAAAAAGGTAAAAACACCAGTGAAATGAAAAAAAAAAAAGATTTGTGCAGTGTGTGGAGAAGGTCCTGTGACTGACTGAACATGTCAAAGGTGGTTTCATGCTAGAGATTTCTCACTGGATGATGCTCCATGGTCAGGTAGAACAGTTGAAATTGATAGCAATTAAATCAAGACATTAATTGAGAACAATCAGTATTATACCGCATGGGAGATAGCTGACATACTCAAAATATCCAAATGAATAAAGTTATTGGTGAGAATAAAAAATGTGTCTTTCCTTCTATGGAAGAAACTAACTGGACTTTTTGGCCAACCCAATATTTCTTGAATTGACATGGAAATATGTAAAATAATTTGCCGCTTCTTTTGTCCAGCATAGACAGCAATGTTGAAAGTGTATTTTCACTGGGACATGAAATACTGGGTCCTTTCTGAAAACTGGTCTCCATCAAGGTGGGCAGAGGTGAGCGGGAGGAACTGGGTCCAAGGCAAGCCCGTAGTGCCAGGGACAGAGCTCCCTGATGTGACAGTCTCCAGAGGCCCAGCCTGGTCCTTTCACTTTTCCTCTCTTAGAAACTCTCTCTGCACGTGCTGACTTGTCATGCAATTTATCCTAATGACGTAAATACACAGGGAGGGGCAAAAGGAAGTTTACAGCTGAGAGTGCACAAAACAGTTTATTCTTGTATTACCATTGCTTAACTATTATGTTATTTCCCATATGAACAACCATAAACCTACTTTTGCCCCACCCTGTAATAAGGAGTTGGTAGTACAAACCCCAAAAATAAAAACATTGCTTGTATAAAGTCATTGATTTATCAGTGCTACAATACAAATGTTTAAAATTTAAACAAATATAAGAAGACATATATGAAAATATAACATAATGTGAAAAAAAAACATACTCAACCAATAAGGAGTTGAGTGCATTCTTTGGTATAGTAAGAATTAGTTTAGGCCAAATAGTTATTGTGTTCTTAATGAAGCTGAGGTATCACTCAGCAGGAGCAGGGAAAGGATGGGAAGAGTTAAGGTTTTCCCCAGCCTGACGGCTCCTCTCCCTTGAGCCCTGATTGCTTTTGCAACTTAGATCTGCTCCCTGAGTCTGTCACTCAAAGCCTGTGCTACAGATGTGCTCCTTTGTTTCATGTGTAAGAAGAGAGAAGCCAGGGGACAGGCTGGATCCTACCCCATTCATCAGTACCAGAGAGGAGGTCTTTCTGCATGGAGCAAGAATTTGGGGTCATCGTAGTAAAATTCATCTTTTTCACATATTGCATGAAGTTGTCCTTTCTCCTAGAATCAGGATCCAAAACGCTCTTCCCCCAGGGCACAGAACCAGAAACAATTTGTTTTCATCAGGCACCTCTCGTCATGGACACTGCCCGCGCGTGCAAGCGCAAAGCGTGGTCCTCTACCGCGTGGGTCTGTCCTGAGACACAGGCAGTTAACATGTCTGGAAGTCATTATGAGACACACTTCAGAAAGGAGAATTAGAAACCATGGGGTCTGGCAGCAGGAAATGTGGTTGTTTCACTTCCTTCCGCTCTGACTCTCACAGGACTGCAGCACCTTGAGTCTCAAGTGTAGAGCTGGGGCCAGAGGCTCAGGTCTTGCAAGGGTGTCTTTCTGTCAATACCGTCCAAGCGTCTCTGTGCTGCAGGCCATCATCTCCGTGGGCTTCTATGTTAGTAACAGGGCCATCGCTGGGTAAACACTTGCCACAGGTGACTTGGAGAAAACCTTGATGCTGTTTGGTACAAACAAAATGAAAGGGGCACCAATTTCAATAATTTAATATGAAAGGAAAGAAGATAAATCCGTATTTCCTTCCTTTACGGCATTTGTGATTGTTACCTAAGTATTTACTTAATATCAAACTCCTCCATTCTCCTTTCAGGATCTGATTTTCATTTTTCTTTCTAACCAAGTTTTCAGCAGTGTGGAACCTAGAAAGTACAAAACTTACTTTTTTGACAAATGAGAACAACCCGTTGTCATTCTGTTTCACTCACTATTATCTCCTTACAAGATTACCGCCTACACAGAATAACGGCGAAGGCTTTGACTGAGGAACGATGCGTCCAATTGGAGAGTAGAATGTCTCCTTTACCAGCCTGCCCAGCCATCTTAGAACACCACCACCGCCACCTCATTTAATAGGTGAGGAAGTCCAAGGACACAGCATTGTGCATCGGAGCCAACATTCCAGCCCAGGAGGGTGTTTCTGAGTCCAGCTCTTGCTTGGATGGGGAGCAGGCTTTCAGCCTTCAAAATAAAACTTGTTTTGCTGGGTTTTCTTCTGAAGGCTGAAAGGCTGCTGGGGGGGAAATGGAGACAACTGTACTTGAACAACAATAAAAATAAATACATTTTAAAAAAATAACTTGTTTTGCACGGCAGGACCAGTGTTGCTACCGACCACCTGACGGCATCCAGAGTAGACAAACTGGACAGTATTTCTTAGAGGCTCATTTATATCGCATATAAATTATGTGGTTTAATTATAAAATAACATGAGTTAAAGAGTTAAAGATGTTATAAATCCTCACAAATTATAAACTAGTTTAAAAGATTTGGGTATCTGGAAGACATAGCCCAGAACTTGTCAGGTTTTAGCCTGACCTGCACCTGAAATAGTATTATTATTATTATTATTATTATTATTATTATCATCATTACTAATTATTGTATTTTGTATGAGACCACATATCATATACAAGAACAAAAGCATACAACTATCAATTTCATTTTAGCTAAAGTATACAGGTATTTTCATGAGATGATATTTTCCTTTTCCAGTTTAGACATGTTTGAAGGATGGATATGAAATAGGAACTGAAGGGAAAATATTCTTAGTCAGATTCTAAGTATCAACTCCAGCTCGTGCGGAGTGTCAGATTGACTTCCATCTCATGTGACTAACAAATCTAAATAACTGATACATAACTATACAAACCATGTGCTGAACATGGTGCCCCACTGGCAAATGGTGGGCACATTGGCTTAAATAGGGTGTTATGATGAAGGCTTATGAGGAGCTCTAACTGTCTCCATATGTCTTCTTGGGGTTGCAGAGAGCACAGGACAGGCTGGGCTGCAGGGTCAGCCCTTTCTGCTCTGTGTCCTCGTCCCAGGACACAGAGCGAGTTCTGATGGCATGGGAATCACTGCCCTTGGCAGCAATAGAAGGGATGTGGAAATATCGACAATGCTGGATCTCTCTACCGCAGGTGCTGTTGGGAAATTGCCAGCTTGCCCTTGTCCAGGTCAGAGGATGGTTCACTCTCTGCATCATTACATTCTTATTACATTCTTCAAGTTTACAAATCATATTTTAGTTATTGCTCAATGTTATAACTTCTCTTGCAGTTTTGAGGAAAGGGATATTCAACCCAGAAGAAGTTATTCCAAGTGCAAAGGTTGACCTTTTAAGAGACTTGATGTTTGCATGCTGACTTCAACTGACTTCTTGGAAGGTAAAAAGAATTAGGCAAATTAACTCTTTTCCTGTGAATTTGTAGAAGAGCTTCAAGTTCATCAGCAATTACCTATTGTGCATCTTGCATGTACCACCAGGGCAGCATTGGACTTGACTCATAATGAATTACTCTAAGAAAGAAGAAAGATTGGGAAAATTTTGTTCTCCTTTTGAATAAAGCTTAACTAGAATCTACACACTTCTTAGAATACACATTTCAATACCAAACAGATATCCAAAGGACCATCCAAAGGAACAAGAAGCTTATCTTAAGAAGTACAATTTGGCTGGACGCATGAGAGAGAGACCGCTTAAATGCAAGGCTATGTACAGACAGAAGAAAAACAACATTATTGTTCTACCAACCCAAACATAATATGCTATGCCTTATTTTCATGTGGATTTTGGCATGGGCCACAGCGCACTTGAATCATTTAGAAGGATGCTAATGGAAGAATTTGTGTTGGCAAGGGGCCAAATAAAAGTGAGGGCTAAAAAGCAGTAGCCAGTACTGTCTACTTTTGTCTATAGGGCTTTTGCTAATCACAGAGAATGATGGCGTTCATATCGGAAAACATACTCCCTCCTAGTAAGTGGCAAAGGCTGAAAAAAAATTGAGGGAAACCAAGAGGACACATGACATGGTCAAGCAACTCACACAGTGAAGTTTCAAAGTGGGAGTGGACATAAACCCTGCTGGGCATCCCTCCTTCAGCTCCGGGACCCCCACGATGTGGATTCCTCACACTTTTGCCACCTGCCTCGGGAAGTCAAATACTTTCAGAATGCCTCCTGGGGAGGCCACAAGCACACCTCTGAGGGTGGACATCTTTCCAAGCTGAGACTGGGCTCTCTTAGCTCCACTGGTTGCTACTCAGGGACCTAAATTCAGCATCCAGTAACCTCGAGACTTTGCTTCGAGTTTCTGTGGCTAGAATGATGACACGGAGAACAAATGTGCCTGCTCCCACGCAGCCGTGACAGACCACATCCCACTCCACATCCACGTTGTCGCCCTTGCAGCCCCTGCAGGAGACGACCCGTCCTGCCACGATCCACCCTGGCAGATTGCTGGCCTGCTGGGCTCGTCCAGCCCCACGTCGTCCCTCCTTCCCACAGGCCGCTGCTGTCCTGAATCCCAACACTCCAGTTTCGCCCCTGGAAAATGTTTCTCATGGATGCAGATGCTGTGCACGCTTGTCTGTATGACTTCTTTCAGCCAATATCATGTTTCTAAACTTCAGCCACACGTAGCCCACAATTCATGGATCCGCGCACCCTTAGATAAATGGACATGTTGTCTGTTGTTGGGCACTCTTATGAATAGAGCTGCCGTCAACCTGCTTGCGCACGGGAGCTGGTTCGCAGGTGCACCCGTTTCTGTTGGCTATCTACTGTAGAGGGTGCGTGTTCACAACCTATGCACGGAATAACAAACAACTTTCCGAAATACTTCTACCAGCCTGCACGCCTACCAGCAGTGAGTGAGAGTTCTTGCACTTGCTACTGATAGTCGTTGTGAACTGTCGTCATTCTCAAGGAGCGCCATGATAGCTTTCTGCACGTTCGTCTGCGCAAGCATCCCTGACCCCTAATGAACCCTCTTGGGTATCCACCCTGTGGGGACCCAGTGGTAAAACCACACCAGGAGTTTGCCAGAATAAGAAATTTGACATTAATAGGAGATATATTAAATATGATGGTTACCAGAAAAAAGCTTCGTTGGTAATACATTAGTAACTAGTTTTAGTAGCACTAACTGAAGTTAATAACATTTATTATTGTGTACAAGAAAAGTAAACATTTAGAAAGGGGGTGAGCTGCATACTCCCTCATTCCTCTGTCAGAGTTAGTTTGATGGAGCTCCTTGCTGCAAGCCCTATAAAGCCCCATCGAAAATGGCTTAACCAATCAGGGTATTAATTGCCTAATCTAATAACGATTCCAGAGCAGCGTGGTTCCAGGGCTCATCAATTCAGTGCTCAGGGACCGTCATCGAGGCCACTCTCTAGAGTTTCCCTCTACAGTCAAGCGCCTAGAAATCCGCGGGAAGGAGCCGGTGTGTTACCACTGATTATTTTGTCGAGACGGGTAAGCTCATCGACGTGTGTCAGAGCTGGGGAACGAGGCGCGCGCCGGAACCCCGTTTCGCGCAGGTGGTTTCCCACAGGTGGAAGAAAGCTCTAAATAACAGCATCTTGAGCGGAGGCCCAATTACATGAAAATTAAAGTTTAAATTCCAGATGTATCACTGAGCAAGTGTTTCTCAGACCCATGTGGGTTGCTACACAAACCTGTAATCCAAGGATCATGCTTAAAATGTTATTTAACACCTTAATGCAGGACACTGATTAATGCTGTGGTCACACAGGGATAATCGTATTTCAAAATGCAAGTATTCTTGAAACGAGAGTTCGATTAAACATGAGAAAAATGCCAAGATGACAGAAAGAAAAGGCTTATTAAAATATTTTTGGTGACAGCTATATGGAAATATCTAAAACAGACTTTTTTTCCACTGGTATTGGACATTTCTTTATAAAATGAAAAATAAATACAAATTCTTCCTGTGAAGATTTTTATGCTAGAATTGCAATTTTAAAGTCCCCCCTGGGCTCAGGAACGTTAAATGACTCTCACCCAAGATTCTAACGTACACTTGGCAGCCTCTGCAGACACACACATGTCATGTGTCCTCAGAAGGGCCACTGTCCCTTTTCCCCGGAGATTAACTTGGCAGTCTACTCCCCTCTTCTCCACACCAGCCCGGCAGATGCTTCCTTCCCCTTCCTTCCCCTCTTGTGTTCCTTAAACCCATAGTCTTCCTGTTGGATACTTCCCTCGCCTCCCATCTCACCACGCCACCCTCCCTCCTCTCCCCCGTGACTCCTGGATCTCGGGCTACAGGCATCACACATTCCCCATGTGGAGGGAGAAGGAGGGAGGCAGGGTGGGGAGGCCTGGCGCAGTAACAGCCCTTCCGAACCAGAGCGGGAGCTGGCACCGTCCGCGCCTCTGTCTCTCACTCCTGCCTCTGATGCTGTGCGTTCTCCCAGAAATGGGAAGGAAACTCAAAGACATTGACACATCCTCTGTCCTGGTTCCGTTACTAGGTCAGGGATGAAGGTACAAGTTCAGTCATCTGTGGGGACGGCAATGGTCCATAAACATTTCTCCCACAGCCCAGGATAATCCACCCTAAGCCAGCCAGAGCCTGCTTTGCCTTCTCTTTACCTATCACATTGATTAAACGCCAAGTGCAAAAAAACTAACAAACAAATGAACGAAACCCTCATTTCTAGCTCTAACTTTCACCATTTCATCACGTGGTCAAAAAAGTCAGCATGAAAGCCATGAGAAGGGAAATGGATAATCTTGCGTTTGGGGAAGATGACACTTAAATGTTTCAGCACTGATTAAATGTCTAAACACGCCAGGTTTACCAGGACGTCCGTGGGACTGAACGCCGGAGGCTGATGCTATCATTACTTCCCCTTTCCAGGGCAGGAAGCAGAAAACTGCCCCATCTGTTTGCTTTCACTAACTTTTCAGACACCATGCATCTACATAGTAAACAAAGCAAGCTGGTCAAATTTTAAATAAAATATCTCCAGCCCTCTTACCATGACAAATATTGCTTGCTAAAACCCCAGAAAATCACATGCAAGTTTGGCTCTCTGACCGGTGGGTGTTCTCAGAACAAAGTCCACCTCGCCTCTTCTCAGTCCTGCCGCTGTCCTGCCTCACAAGTGGGCATCGCAGCTGTCACATCCACGCTGGTCCACGCACGCCACCCCAGCCACCCCTGTTGGAGGATCTGCGGGCCAGCTGTCTGGAGTGTGGCCTAGAAAACGGGTTGGCTCCTTCCTTGAAGCTGTGGCCACCTCGCCCAATGGAAGCATCTAAGAGGACCAGAGTGGGGCCTTCCAGGGCAGTGCCTCCCAAACTTTAATTTCCTTTGGTTCACATAAGCCCTGGTTTGGGGGGGCACAGTGTGGGGGCCCTGCAACTGTGGTCTGAGGGCAGGGACCATGGCCAGCCCTAAAGGCTCCACTTACCAGTCCAACTGCCACCCTGCTGTCCAGAAGTTTCCAAAGGAACATAGTACGGAGATGACAAACTCCTTAGGGCCAAACAAGCATAGTCAGGAAAAAAAACAATGCATACAGAAAAGTGTCCTGGGAAGAAGCCCAAATAATGAGCTCAATTTAAGAAATTTGACTTTTTTTTTTCCTCCCAAACTGTCCAAGGGCACTTTTCTCTCTGTAGAATACATTATTTTATGCCTCGTGCAAATCATTACTTCTTTGGCTCTAGGTGGTGTGGAATGAATGGAAATACTAAAAATATTTTGCAACTTGGCTCCAAGGCAATGTGGGAAAAATCCTGGCTTGTCCGCTGGGTTCCGGCTCCAGCTCTGTTGCTAACAAACCGCCCTGGGTAAGTCACTTCCCCCTCCCACACCCGAGTTTCCTCATCCAGAAGAGCACCGTCATAGGGGAGGTCCAGCAGATACAAAATCTAAGATGTGAATCAAATGTAAAAATACACATGAAATATGTCTTTTGGAAATTACACAGTGAAGTTACCTAGAAATGTGTGTATATGTGGGATGATAAAATTTACTGTTCATGGAGAAAACTTCCTTCTTCTTTTTAACATTTAAGTTCTGCAAATAGTATGTAATGTTTTAGGGCACTATTTGCAAAAAAAAAAAAATTCTGGTATTTAGGAACTAAGAACCAAAGAGAAGCACTTTTAGAAAATCATTTTTCTTAGGGAAGCATCCATGTTAGTTTCTGCCTTGCCTAATTTCACACTAAAGCTAAGACATGAAATATTGATAACTAAGCAGGTGAAGTTACAAGAGGCTAGTTTGCAATTAGTTACTTCAACTTCTAAACATAATTCAAAATAGCTCTAAAAAATTCCACCATTCAATAGTTAAGCACCACATATGTGTGAGAGAACTGAAAATAACATGTTTATCACATATAGGCCCAGAAATGGCTGACCTTAGAGTAAAATATGGTCTGTCTTTCTCCCAGGTTGGTTATTTTCATCAAGACTAGGCTGACTCTCAGTGTATGAATCATTTACATTAATAATTTTCCTTTGGGTTAAATAAAAACACTGAATATGGTTAAACTGTAAGACAAACCAAGAGCATCATTGTAATAGACATTCTTAGTCTGTTCTACTCCCAGTAACACCCGGGTGTTTTAAGCTATATTAACTGATCCAAAACTGTTCAAGTTTAAGTTTCTTAGATCTATGAGGTATGTCCAGAAGGTATCCAGCCATGTACTATGAAAAATAGAGATATTTATTGAAGAAGATACAAGAAACATTGTACATAGGACAATGACGCCTCAGTCACCTTCAAAGTAGGCACCTTAGGTTCTAATCGCCATTAGCTGCCCCATCGTATTTTCCTGAATCTCATTGCCTGTTTAAAATCTCTTCCCTTTCAAAGGTGATTGTAGTTTTGGGAAAAGCCAGAAGTTGCAGAATGCCACATCTGTGTTATAGCGGGGCTGAGTCACCTGGGTGATTTGATGTTTCACCACAAAAACTCTGTATAAGATGTGATGCATGAGTGGGTGCACTGTTATGATGAAGCTGCCAGTCACCAGTTGCCTGTGCCTGCAGGCTTCTGAGTCATCTGGATAGTTTCCACGAGGAATGTTCAAGCCTAATGCAAAATCCGATGCAGATTCGTTGCTCCACTCACTTAGAAATTTTGAATGCAATGGTCACACAGTACACATGCTCACTCAACAGTGTCTACTGGCCCCACTGACTAGTACAGTGAAGTCATCATTGTTCACACATGCGCATTCCAGTCCACTCTCCTTGGCCGCCAGGTTACATCAATGTGGTGCAAACCATTCTCATTATACTAACAATGGCTGGAATTTTTATAGACAGACCTCACATTTCATTTTTAAAATATTTTTAATGTTTCTCCTTGCTCTCAGACTATGAATTTTCTCCCTTCAACAACCCCACTAGAGACATATGTTTCCCCAGAAGGTTGTTCTTCCCTAATCTCCTTACATACCTTTGGGGTTCTTTTTTCCCCTGTGGACCAGGAAGTCAACAAAAGGGGTCCTTCAGCATTGGATATAAAGTGTCATCCATTAGCACTTGCTAAGCATGTGCTAGTATCCAGACCATTTGTCCAAACGATTCTCACAGAAAAGCAGAGACATAACATAATGGTCTTTCAATAGTATTTCAACTGCTTAGGTCTTTTTAATCTTATTTTTCTTTTCTGCTTAAATTCCATTTCTGGCATTGATCTAGATATTCCATTTGGCTAAATAAGTGAATGTAGGTGTCATCATTTCCATCTTAAATGTGATTTTGGCTCAAAAGTTAGAGCGCAGTAATTAATTCTACAGCTGCTACTATCTACTCAAAATGGAAAAAGAAATGATACCAACAATAATTCTTAAATATAGTACATTAAATCAAGAATGAAAATATTCTACCTGTCAAATCATTTATTTCTGAATGAAAGTCCATTAGGAAACATTCATTTAAAAAATAACAGCCTTCAAGACCTCAGCATTACAAGTGACTTCAAAAGACGAGCCAGGAGGGTGGGTTTTGTTTTTCATTTATTTCCATTTTGTAATAAGACTACTGTTCATATTACAGAATGAATTGAAATTAGATTATAGAGTGTACTCCAAGATCCACTTGAAAGGTCTAACTAGTTGTTCCCATCTTGGTATTAAGTATCAAAGTTAAGATAACATTTAAATTTATTGGCTACTTTTGTGCTTTACATATTTTGCTTTGGGTGTTTGGGGACCTTATTGATTGTTTATTCTCATGCCAGAATGTCCATGAAACATGACAGCCAAAACACAGTTAGAATTTCCACAGATAAATTTATTTATGTAGTTGCAAGTTGTAAAATCTTAAAGTAGATTATAAAGAAATCAAGACAAAATAATTTCCATTTTTGTAAATGTTATCTAAGCCAGCTTCAAAAAACATTAAGCATTCCCAAACTGTAGTCATATTTCTTGCTTGAAAAACAATTGGGTTGTTAAAGTACTTAATCTAACGGAAGAAGAATGAGAACACAGTAGGTCCCCACAGACAGCATTTAAAAACTATCTGCTGAAACAGCTGGAATATTACGGAGTTCGGTCCCTGGCGAGCTCGGTCACTGTCTACCTCTTGCTGCTTTGACTGGTAGAGCTTCGGTGCACTCATCACTGGCTGAGCCTCGAGCTTTGTGAAAGTGGGAACGGTCTTTTAAGGTGATGGAACATCAGACAAAAATGTCTTCTGAAAGATAAAATAAGAACTTGGTTTCCAAAAGAACACACATTTGAAGGTGTTCTTAACACCTGTAATTTTTGATGTAATTCTGAAAACACTGTCAATAAAACTGACACGGCAGAATGCCCTGTTGAGTGTGAAGCACAGAAGGAATGCTCATCGAGTCACAGGCCGAGATGGTTTAGAATTTGTCACCAGGGCCCACACGCTAGGATTTTGTCTGAGTCATTTGCTGATCCTTTCGTCAAGACATAAACCCGCCTTACCCCATGCTGTCAGCCCATGTGTCTGTCCAGGAGACAAGCAAGATCTGTCCGACCTTGAAGCGTTTTGAATAATTCGTTATACTTAAAAATAACTTCTCGTTTCTACCATATTTACTGACATTGGTCTTCTAAAATCAACAGAAGAAACACTGCAGTCCTCTTTCAAAAAGGAAACCGAAACTGAAGTAGGAGCCCACCATGTCGGAGGTAGCATTCGGCCCTGCTCCTGCTGGGACAGAACCCTGCGCCCTTCTAATCATTGTGACCGAGAGTCTTTCCAAGAGCATCTGCCACCGGAATTCAGTGAGGACGGGGCTCTTAACTCCTTCCGTTCCCTCCTCTCGGGTGTCTCCTGAATATAAATTTTACTTTTTGAAGTTACCAGTGGCCTCTACTTGGAAGAATTGTGGAATGTTTTAAAAAGCAGTATATTTAAAGTAGCTTATAATGTTTCTGGGTGTATGGTTTTCTTTAAGAATGTGAAGAAAGGCCCTGGCTGGTGTAGCTCAGTGGATTGAGTGCGGGCTGGGAACCAGAGGGTCCCGGTTTGATTCCCAGTCAGGGCATATGCCTGGGTTGCAGGCCAGGTCCCCGTGAGGGCCATGTGAGAGGCAACCATACATTGCTGTTTCTCTCACTCTCTGTCTCCCTCCCCTCCCCTCTCTAAAAATAAATAAAAATAAAATCTTTAAAAAAAAAAAAAAAAGAATGTGAAGAAAGCTATGCAGCTCTTCTCTGCTGAAAACTGCCCTTAAATACAAAATACTTCCTCCAATTTCAATGGATTTATGGATGTATTGAAAGGAACTTCCCAAGATAGTAGATCTCAGATTGAAAAACTCATGAGCCTGGACATGGACAACAGTGTGGTGATTGCAGGGAGGGGGTTGTTGGTGTGGGGGGTGGGGCAGTATAAGAGGACCAAATGGGAATGGAAAAATACAATTAAAAAAATGAAAAAAGTTGCTATAAAAAACCCCTCATGAATCATACTATCACGAGTCTACATTGCTAGTTTTCAAAATAACTCAATCCAGTTTTTTGTTTTTAATTATATCGTTAATGGTTATTTTAAAGGGATTTTTTAAAATCAAGTTAATCATGAATGGATAGAAGGCAATAAATTCCCGTAGAAATATAAGGATGACTCATTTTTATTATTGATTTGGACATTGAGGAAGCAGAGGCCAGAATGGATAATACCCAAACATTTACCATGCCCATGACAAAATGGAGAAGAATAACTAAGTCACTGGAGTCACTTATCTCCAACACTGGAGATAAGTAAATAAAATCTATGTAGATTAACCCCCATCTTTCCAACTTCTAAGTATTGGAGCAGCCCAGGATATGGCCCTCACACCTCCTCTCTTATCTGTCCATATTCAGGCCCTAAGTGATCATATCCAGATTCAACTTCAAATGCCACCTGAGCATTGGGTGTATCATAAATATCTGCCGTCTCTGCCTCTCTTCTGAATTCTAGAATCATATCAGTCTACTAGACTTCTCCCTTTAAGTGTCTCTCATACATCCTTGTCCGAAACCCTATTCCTTTTCTCAAAATTTTTCCTCCTAAGGTTTCCCCATTTTGGTAAGAAGGCATTTCCTGTTGCTAAGACCAAGAGACTTGGTATCTCACTACCTTTCCCCAGGAAACACCTGTAGGCTTTACCTATAAAACATACGCAAACCCTGGCCTGTCTCTTGAAATCCCATCCATCAGTATAGATGGTGCCACTTTCTTCATGAAACTTTCCCTCATAGACACATGACAAAATGTTCTCCTGCTTCTTTGAAATCAAGAAACACCATGGTTTTATTACATTCATCTCATGTTACTCTAAACTTACCAGGAAAAAAAAAAGTATCCCAAGCTTATGCACATTCTCTGTCAGTCAATAATTATTGGACCACGGACCATGCATTTTATTTCTCTAATCCTCAGTTTGCATAGCTGTTAAATGTAAAGATTAGGAAGATTCATAAAATATAATACAGGCAAAGATTCCATGCATGTAACCAATATTTGTCAAAGACCTTCTGGACAAATCATTGTAAATTCATAAAATGAAGTATTTCTGTGTAGGAGAGAGAAGATTCAGAATTTGCTCATTATTTGGGAATCTCAAAAGCCATTTTAACAGACACAGTCTAGCAGTTTAAAGTCTATAATGGGTAAAAACAGCAAGAAAAGGCATATCATTGTCACCCTAATCAATATTTAGTAAGCATCGACTACTGTGTGCTTAACTTCTTGTGAACATGTAGTTATAAGAAATGGAAACACTACAAGCAAACAATTCTACAGCATCTAAAGAAATTTGTGTGGCAGCTGGAACATTGCTTAAAAAGTCTTTTGTTATAGCAAACGCAAACATTCCACATATCTTTGATACAAATGACAGACAGCAGCTTGATTTCAAAATAAAAGGGCCCAAGCCCTGGCCAGTAGACTCTGTTGGTTGGAATATTGTCCCATACACCAACAGGTTTTGGGTTCAATCCCCGGTGAGGGCACATAAATAGGCTGCAGGTACAATCCCTAGTCAGGGTGTAAACGGGAGGCAATTGATTGATATTCCTCTCTTACATCAACGTCTCTCTCTCTGTCTCTCTCTCTCTCTCTCTTTCCCTCTCTTCCTCTCTCTATAAAATCAAAACACATATCCTCAGGAGAGGATTTAAAAAAAATGAAAGGGCCCATTAACAAATTATTTTGTCTTTGTGACATTAACAAATCTATTAGAGTGACTTTTTAATGGATTAACCAGTTGGTTGGCAACATGAAAACACAGCCTCGCCTAGAATTTAAAATAATTTGCCAAGTCAACCGACTCAGTGAAAACAAAATTAAACAACACCAGCAAAGAATTTCCAAATGGATGGGTGGAACTCCCACCTTTCCATCTGTTGTTTTGGAACTACAGAGACATGCTGTCTGTGTCTTTTCATCTTTTGAACTATGTCTTTCTCCCCTTTAGATAGGGAATGCTTTGCAGAAGATCAATGTAATTTTTCTGATGGAAGTTTCTGTGATGTAATAAACTTAGAGAAATAAAGGTTGTAGCAGATATAAGGATGGCAAAAAACGTTATAAAGTCAGAAACATGAGTGGCAGGAAACAATATTTTGCTGTACAGCTGAGTTAGTTGGGCTGCAGTGGGAACAGAGGAAGGCAGCCAAGCGTGGAAGTGCAAAGTGACTCTGGAAAGAACGCCGGAGAGCAGACGGGCTCACTGTGCAAGGAACAGAACTCACAGCCTGGCACTGAGCAGAGAGCACAGGCAGATTTTTCAATCAGGATCCAGTCTACTGGATAGCAGGGGACAAATAACACTCCTAGTTTACTCTCAGAAGTTATCTTACTATCTCTTTTCCTAGCTTATTACCTAAAAGCACTACTTCTAAAGTTACAAGCTTTGCCAATTCTTTTCTTTCTACTGTTGTTGAAAATGTCACACACAAAAAGAGAGTTGGGGTAAAATGGATTTATTGTAGTTAAGATCCAATTATTTAGATGGAAAAATTAAAGTAGAGATTTCTTTGGGAAAAGAGTGTAAGACAAACAGAACCTGAACTGACAGTAATTCTAGAAAAACTCATAGGAGGGACCAAATCAGTGAGATGAAAAGAAATCAGAGCTCCCTGTGAAAATGGTCTTTCTCTTTCAGCTCATAAAAACAGTCTTTCAAACAAGCTGATTTAAGACTTGAGCTTCCAGGGCTGAGCTGCCTGCCTTTACATCATTAGCTCTATAAATCTGGGGGAAGGCTCGCCAAAGAAACAATTAGTTTATGCTCCCCTACGGGGAAGGTGGGTGAGCTAATGCAATCTCCATCGCCAAAAACGGATGGGAAGCTCGTGGTGTTTGTCGCTGTTTTGTTTTCCCCTGTTAAACGTTTTTTGGAAAAAAAAATTTTCTGGAAAAATATCACAAAAAATGGAAAGTTGTTATTTATCCTAAATCTATAGACTTTACATGTTAATTAAGGGCATTGAATTTGTTTCCCTATTAAAACTAATAGTAAATAGTGATTTCAAAATCTCAGGGAATTAGGATCTTTCTCTAGTCTACTAACAAATTGACCTAGGAGGATTGCAAATGCAGACCAATTTCAGCGGATTTTTGCCTCAGACGGGTCTCTGCTAATTCTTCTGTCATTGCAAGCACTACTGACTTTATGTTAGACGGGAGTCTTTTGACCATGTTTGAAGATTTGTAAAAAGTGATCTGCACCACCATATGGAACCCCTTTGCAAAACCGCACTTGTGAAAACAAGCTGTGGTTCCTTAGGAGGCGCACTGGACCTAAGACAAGCTGAAACCCTGGGCTGCCACATCTGCTCAGTCTAGTGTCCTGACCACGCCTGAGAGCACGCCCCTCACGGACAACGTGGCCTAAGCACTGGTGCTTCTGAAATGGATCAACCACCATTTCCACCCGGAATCTGTGCTCAGGGTACCTCAAGGACATGGCTGAACGATAGACTTCGTGATAGGAAAATAAAAAGCACATCAATTTTAAAGCAAAAATGAGTCTTATTGAGCCCTACTTCAATATATTATATTTGGATGAACACTGGATGGAAGCATATGAGCAAAAGCTGTAACTTGCTTTCCATTCTTGCCTCTAGTCTTTGCTGCTTCCAAAACATGCTATCGGGAGAGTCTATTCACAGACCACTTACACGGGGCTGCTTTTTCTCCCCAGGCACCTGTGTGGAACTTGGCAATGGCCTCTTCTTGCTTTCCGTGGTAAGATTCAATTCTACTGCCTATCCTTGGCCTTGATATCCCAGCTCCAGCATTTGAGATCATGAATTCAAACTCCTATGCATTAATCACACTTGTATCCCATTGGCCTCACTACTACTCAGCTGGTCTCACTACTACTGTTTTTGGCTACTTTAGAGACATTTGGGTTCTTTACTGTTTGCCTGTGGATGAATCCTCTTCTTAACTCCATTTTCTTAGCTTTTGTGAGCTATCAATTTAAACATTCTCTTGTTCCTTTATGTTCCTGCTCTACTTGTCCTTTATGGGATCCACCTGAAAAAACCAAACCTGGTCTACCCATTTCTCCACCTTCCCCACACTTAACACCTGGTGTGGGCTGGGCTCCTTCCACACTCCTCTGCTACTTTTCCCTTTTTTGCCTTCGTTATAGAAAAGGTAAATACTCACTTTCTTAAGTTCTCTTGTATCTGTCCCGTTTCATATGACACAACTCTGGCCAGTTAGGCAGAACAGGAAGTATCTGCAAAACCTATTACACTTTTGATTTTTAAAATAATGGTCTATCTTTCATTTCCTTCTTCCTTTAAATGCAAATATGGTGCCCAGAGTTCCAGCAGCTGTCTTTGAACCATGAGCCGTGAAAGTCACCAAGGCGCTGTTCCTGTCCTCACTAGGAGGCAGAACCCAGCCTGGCAGCCACCACAGACAGAACTCTTAGTACACGAAGAAAAAGAAACTGCTATTTCTTTATACTACAGAAATTTAGCTCTTTGTTACCTGAAGAAGAAAATCTCTGGTATTTCTGGTTTGTTGAATGAACTGCCCAGTAAATAGGTGTTCGCTGGCTCAGATTGTTGTCACAGTAAAGTTATGGACTTGAACATCACATGGATGCTCAGTACCACCCAGGAACCCTGTTCTTCTTTCCTTTCTCTTCTCTGCACATTTTCCAGATCTGCAGAGGTGCGGTATTCAGCCTCCTCCTTTCTGTTAACCTTGCAGTCAATAATTCTCCTTCCTAATTTATGGAGCAAATGCAAGCAGCCATCCCTTCATCCCCTGCGTCTGCCTTCTGTTGCCACTGCGCAGTCCTTCCCGGTCCAACCAACCATGTGTCTTGTCTTATTTGTCTTAGCAAGATAATTCTGTAAAGTTCCTCACTCTTTGTTCACACACACTTCAGCCTCTTCTTTTTATTAATTTAATTTTATGTTTTATTGTACTTTTTCCATTGCCATTTAGCCCTCTTATACCCTCTCCCCACTTCAGTGAGTCATCTTCCAGAATATTCCTCAAAGCCTCCTTATCCTCTGTCGATTCCTGTTAATGTTGGTATTTTCCAGGTTCTGTTATATGCCCTCTTATTTTCTCTTACACTCAGGTTTCTCTCTGCATCTGTAGCTGAGTGGAGAGAAAACCTTGCTTCAATGCCTTAGAAGCTTTTCAAGAGCAACAAGTCCAACTGTGAATTCGTATCTCCTTGGCCCCCACCTCCTACTGTGTTTGTTTATTGTCTCAGGGAAGGACATCATCCTGCATTCTGGTATTCACGCCAGAAATGGAGCATTTCTTATTCCTTTACCTCCCTCAACCTCCCATGAACTTCCTCATTTTTAGTCTGCTCAGTTCCACCACCCAAACATCTCAGAGTTCTGGACACCTTTCTCTGAGCTCAGACATTTTTCTAGACTTGGCCATCATCGTCTCTCTTCTGGATTACTACCTTCATCTCTGACCTGGGCATCATGCCCTGGGCTGCTCATGTCCACCCCATTCTCCACTGTCCATACCAAGTGATCTTCTTAAACTACAGTTCATATTTTTTTCACTCCAGTTTGCCACTCTCTTCATCCTCAATCCCCAGCTTCTATCTCCAGGTTTGAATTGTAGAACGAGGTTCTATATCTCTGTCCACATCTTTGTTGGTATCTCTATGTCTAAGTCTCTATGTCTATGTCTATATCTAATCTCTATCAGTAACTATATCTATTTCTATATCTAATATACACCTACCAATATCTACCAGCAACCTTGATCCTTTATCTTTCACAGTTTCATGATTTTGAACTTAGGAAGAAAGGAGGTTAGGAAGTAAGAGATAATACACCATTTATCAAACATGCCAACCTCAGTCACTTTCAAAGTGAGAAATTTCTAACCAAGCTGGAGTAAGAATGAAATGATACGACAGCATTTAAACCAGAAAATCCGAAGCCTTTAAGACTATACTTTATGGATTTGCCCACATTCTATTATCTCCTATTTGAGGCTCTGCCCTAGAGACTCCTCCATTATACTCTTCATTACAATCTATCACGAAGACCTTGAAACAGAGCACACTCGCTATGCTTTTAAATGAACACATTAAATATGTTCAATGACCCAAGGAAAGTGTTTAAGAATATCTGGAATGAGTGAAATTAATCTTTCACTTACACAGTGTCATTTTTACTCTGTATGTGTTGTTCCGTGCATCCTGGCACCAACTCTCTGAATTTGGTGTCATTATACCTATTTTCACAGGAGGTTAATGATGTTGAGAGATTAATTGTGTGTGTGTGTAAGGTCTCAAAATTCAGGAATTTACATCTGGGTTTTCTGATTCTAAATCCTATTTTCCATAGCATAAAAACAAGTTATGCCACATACTATATGCAATATACACTCATATATTTTATCTTGATTAATTTAAAATAATAGAATACCTGACCCTCCATAATTAAAAGACTCCAATTTTCTCCTCCATGCTGACTTCTGGGTGGAATTATGCAAGCCAGAAAGAGCTAAAACACCTTAATTAGCTAGGCAAAACTGCAAAAAGCAAATACTTCTAGTTGCTTGGCATATACTCAATTCTTTAATTAATATCTGAACAATGCTGGGAAGTCCTTCCCTTGAGCCCAGGTACACCCTGCTCTGGCTCATTGAGTGAGAAAGAAATGAGGGATTCTACAGTCACAGAGTGTAGTTGCCCCACTAGACAATGACTACCAAGGGTTCTCTGTTCGGTAAAGGGACTTAGAGACTGAAGAGAAGAGACAGCAAATGGAAAGTAGGGGTAATAGCTGCCCACCTTTAGTTAGAACACCCCCAGGATTCAGCCAAGGCCATGCCCTGACTTTGCTTCTCACTCTTAGCTACAGTGGGGCACATGCTGCCCTGAGGAAGAGGCTGTTTTATAGTTCTAGGGTTCAAATACATGGCACTACCCCTGATAAGTTTCAAATAAATTTGTTTTCAGGAATTTTCTGGATCAAATAGTGAAGCTATTCAGGTATTGTTTTCTAGAACAAATGGTAGAGTTAAGCTGACGTGAGCGACGTCAGACTCCAGTCCCTATAGGTAAGCCTTATGGACATCAATGGCCTCAGTTCTCATCAGCAGGTCAGCCTGAGATAAGAGGGAAGGTAGGGACATCGTCTCTTGGCCTGGGGTGAGGCAGGAACGGGTGTGCTCACACGTGTCCTAAAAATGAAAAGAAATATCATCTGATGGGTGCCCATGCCTATTTTAGGTCCCTCCATTCAGTGTGCCTCATCTGAATGTACCCTGTCTGCACTGGAGTGTGCTGTGTGTGAGTGGTGACAGTCTTCTCCTTATGAGTGTGAACTGCCTAATTACGGCAGGATCTAATTCAAGGGCCTAATTATGATAGGACTAATTCGTCATGCAAACGTTTAGAACTGGTGGACATAATGATGAGGTGAGGGTGTGAAAGGAGTTTTGATACAAAACCAGAGTTATGAAACAAGGAATGGCAACCATTTTTTGTCTCTACACGGAAATCTTCATTCAAAATAAAAGCTGACTTGTCGGTCAATGGTTCAGACAAGCAGAGATCCTGGGCAGTGAAGAATATGGCTCACCGGGCCTGTGTCTGGATGGGCGAAGTGCAGAGGGACACAGAGAGACCTCGTTTTTCAGGGAGGAGTTATCCTTTCCCTCTTCCAGGAGCAGAAACTGAGCTAATAACTTTCCAAGGGCCGCACATCTTCAAATCCAGTAGATTTCTTGGGACTGTTTCGATACAGATGTTAGACTTTCCTTCCTCTCTACAAAAAGAGTGACTAGTGTAGAGTTAGTTCAGTTCCAATTTTGAAAGCTGAAAGTGTTTTGATGATAATGGCACAATTTCTTTGTAGCAATACCACACACTAAAGCTTACTGCTTTGTCTGAAAAAAGTACTTTTTAAATCTTTTCAGCATCAAATTTAAGATTATGACCTTCATTTAGATTGTTTATTTCCATCTTACTCCCTTTTGAATTTCATATTTCACACAATTACTGGGGAAAAAATTGCCACTACATCTTGGATTTAGCAATGTTGCAAAGGAGCAATTAAATTAGATTTCAAGATAACAAAAGCTGAATTTCCATCTCTATTCCCCTTCATTATATGCCAGTTAACTGCCAGTGTATTTCACTACTTATTTGACTATTTATACTTCTCAATAATTTGTACAAAAAATTCTGAGGTTTCATAATCATCAATTATTATAGATTTTACTCTTGCAGTAACATTTATGTATAGACTAGTTGACTGATACAATTCCAACATATGAAGCACATTCCAAGCTACATTTAGGATCTGTACCTAAATCTGAAAGTGTGGTCAGAGGTTAACGATAAATCTACATGGCATGCCTAATTCTTTTTTCTGAGATTAAAATTGATGGCAACTGATAGGATCTCCCACTCACTGATGATGCAGAGTAAGCTCAGTTCAGTTTTTAAATAGGGACGCTTAACTCGCATTTATTCAGTTTATCAGTTATAAATGTCAAGCCAAACCAAAGACAAATGGTAGGTTTTCACCACTTCATAAGGCTAAGAGATATTCTAGTCCCAATCAAGTCATTGTTCTTACATCCCTGTCTTTCCTTTGAAGAGTTCACGGAGAAAGAGAAAATTCAGGGATTGAAACAAAACAGCATCACTTTTTAATTTGTTAATTTTGTTTTTATTTTTTTTTTGTAGGGAGTAAGTTTTTTATTCACTCTTCAAGAGAGGCCAGGGGCGTGGTGTGGAGAGATACACCAGCCCTGAGGGGCGGGGCCTTTGAGTTTTTATCGGATTGTAATTCAGTTAAAAAAGGGCCGGGGGAGTGCTGTTCCGTGGCCCCTGGGCTGCTGGGGCGTGGTCACTCGAGGCTGCAGTTTGTTCCCTTTTATCTTCCACTTCTGGGTGTAGGGAGCCGTTAGTTCTGTTCTTACTTTCCAGTAATAAACAGGTGTATAAAGTTGATGTTGACAGATCACAAACAGCACATATTTACATGTACAGTTAAATCATAAAATGCATGTCTTTTTATGGCTTCAGTTCTTTCACTCAGTATAATTATTTTGAGGTTAATTTAGTTAGTAAGGTGTATCAGTCATTCATTCTTTTTCACTGCTAAAAAGCAGTCCATGGCATGCAGATCTCACTGTGGCTTTAACCTGCCACGTGCTGACAGACACCTGGGGTAGAGCCAGCTTTTGGTTATTACAATGAAGTTGCTACAAACACTCGTGTGTAATTCTCGGTAGGGATATGTTTTCCTTTCTCTTGAGTAAATACTTAGGAATGGAATTGTTGGATCATATGATGACTCTGTACCATTGCCAAACTGCTTTACAAATGCACTGTACCATTTTTCATTTCCACCAAAAATTCCATTTCTAGTCACTAAAAGACTGAGGACATGTTTTCTTGAAACGTTCAGCCCGGAACTTCTCATCTCTTAGAGAATGTCACCGGGTCTTTGTTCCAGAGTCCTCCCCCCACAATACTGCAGCCTGCCTCCTCTAGACCAGCTGTGGATCCCTCTCAGGCTTTAACCGAGCTGGGACACTGTCCCTTTAAGGACGTGCTCACTGGGGTAATCTCACTTACATCACTTCAGAGTCACCTGATTTGAGACCTTAGCTGTGTCGGTGGTTTCCTTCACCTGTGTCCTATAATGCAGCCTAATCGCAGGACTGAAATCAATCTCATCCTTCATCGTCCCCCAGAAAGCAGTCGGTCATCAGGACCAGAAGTTATTCCTATGAGGGGATCACTAAACTTGATAAAACTCCAGTCAGATTGTTTAGGAAAAAGAGGCGGCGTTCTTGCAAAGTCTGCATTTAATTTAGGACACATATAATGAAGGAGCATTACTAAAAATAGGTCTAGCTTTTTTTGTCCAATCTGACAAATTCTGACTTGATTTGTGGTATTTGGACCAGTTCTAGTTAGTGTGATTGTTATGGTTGAGTGTAAATCAACCATCTTGCTATTTTTCTTCTACTTTTCTATCTGTCATTTATGCTTTTTTACAACATGCTTTTTTGCCTTCTTTTTACAACATGCTTTTTTGCCTTCTTTTTTATTAATTAAATATGTCTTGTGATACCATTTTATCTTCTGTGTTTGGTTATTTTAGAAATTGTTTTAGGGCTTTTAGCAGACATTTTTAATTTATCATAGTCTATATTCATGAAATATTTTACCATTTCACATTTAGCCTGAAAATTTTACACTATTTTCTCCTCTAACTTTTGTTATATTAATGACATATTTTAATTTTACATATTTCAGAAAACCTGTACTACATTGTTACTATTTTGCTTAGATATTCAATTACCTTTTTAAAAAATTACTCTTTTCTTCTGAAAAGTTTAATCTGCCCTTAATCCTCTCCAGTGTAATTTTCATGTCAGACAGTGTAGACTTTTTTACATCTTCCATTTCTCTATTAACTTTCTTTTTTGTTAAAACAGAATACAATAACTGTTTAACATCCTTGTATTGATTATAACATCTCGTCTCTTCTGAGCAATTGTGATCCATTGATTCTTCTCCTGATTCACACTTTCCTACTTTTAACATGCCTGGTAATTTTTTATTGCCAGAGAATATGATTTTTATCTTATTGAAAGCTAGACATTTTTATAATCCTTCCAATGTACTTGTGCTTTCTTATGGGACGCAATTATGTTACTTGGAAACTGACCCTTTCCAGTTTTCATTTTAAGGTTTTTTTACGTGGAAATAGAGCTCCACTGAACTAAATACTCACTCTGTGGACACAAGGCCTCTGTGTGTGCTCTCCCCAATCATCCACGAACCTTGCGGGTGTCCAGTGTGGCTGGTAAGCAAGGCACTATGCCAGCACCTTCAGGTTTTTAATGGCTTTTCCCCAGAGTTCTGTCTCTGTTCAGTTCCCTCAGCTCCAGGACTCTGTCTAGAAACTCTAGGTGTCTCAGTTTCCATGGGCCCTTAGCTCCCTCTCCTCAACTCAGGGACTACAGAGCATTCTGCCTAGCTTTCCCCTCCTTGCACTGCAGCTGGAGACTCAATCACAGCAATAAACGGAGTTAATTGAAAGAATATCCTCATTTGTTTTCTGTTTCTCAGAGATCACTGTCTTTTGTCTGATGTCCTATATCTTACAAAGCATTTTTTCATATATCTTTTCCATTTGTTTTTTATTTTTTTAAACATTTTTTTAAAGATTTTATTTATTTATTTTCAGAGAGAGGAGAAGGGAAGGAGAAAGAGCAATGTATGGTTGCCTCTCACATGGCTTCCACCGGGGACTCGGCCTACAACCCACGCATGTGCCCCGACTGGGAATCGAACTGGGACCCTTTGGTTTTCAGCCCACGCTCAATCCACTGAGCCACACCAGCCAGGCATATCTTGTCCATTTAATGTCTGTTTTAGGCAGGAAGGAAAATTCCGTCCTTGTTATTCCATCTTAGCCAGCAATGGAAATACCCAGATTGGTGGTAGTAGTAGTAGTAGTAGTAGTAGTAGTAGTAGTAGTAGTAGTAGTGGTAGTAGTATTTTAATGACAGTATCCTAGTAAGAGCAAGCCAGGCAAAATGGTTCATCAGCAATCATTTTCTCAAATCTGAAAGGGGGTACATTATGTTTAATTTTAGTTATAGCTTTCATTTCTGCAGATTGTGTCTTGAAGGAATAAAATATGCATATATATACACAATTATTTTTAGAAACCTGGATGTTACGGATGTTCTATATACTCTTACTGCCCTGGGAAACTTCTGGGAAAAGGAATAATGGGCAGGATACAATTCAATTAGTCTTGAGTCCTGGCCATGACTGTTTCATACCATCAAAATTCTGCCTCATAAACCTCACAGTAACCTACTGCCTGGACACCAAAGGCCCTACCAGCATTTCAAAGAAAAAAGGCCATAAAAATGTGAGATCCTTCAATGAATTTTAATAACCAAATCATGATTTCAGCTATGTTGCTCTGCTTTATTTCACATTACTCTCAATATTTCTTATTTTCCTTTACAAAAAAAATTTTGGTGACTCTTTTTGTTAAAATGAGAAACTTAACATTAAAGATTTAATGCTAAAGGTTTAGTATTTAATGTAATTTTTAAAATTATTTTATTGTTGTTCAATCACAGTTGTCTGCATTTACCCTCCCCCGACCCCACCCCAGGCAAACCCACCTCCGTCCCTTGCTTCCCCCCCGCTTGGTTTTGTCCATGTGTCCTTTATAGCAGTTCCTGAATACACTTGTCCCCCTTCTCCCCTTCCCCTTCCCCTCTGGTTACTGCCAGAATGTTCTAAATTTCAGTGTCTCTGGTTCTATTTTGTTTCTCTGGTTGTATTTTGCTTGCTTACCTCACAAGCGTCTTGGCTGTGACTGATCTGAATTCCCCGGTAGCTGATCTGGCCTCGGTGCCTTTGCTCCTGAGTCCTCATACAAAACTTTTTAACATTTCATATAGTAGAGGCTGCATGATGATGTACTCCTTGAACTTGACCTTATCTGA